>JAODAL010020756.1:0-68666 GCA_025379985.1 Phyllomedusa bahiana
CAGGGGAAAAGGGGGGGGAAGAAGAGGGGCGAGAGACAGGCAGGATGGACAGAGAGAGGGACAGGGAGACAGAAGGACGGACAGAGAGAGGGACAGGGAGACAGAAGGACGGACAGAGAGAGGGACAGGGAGACAGGCAGGAGGGACAGAGAGAGGGACAGGGAGACAGGCAGGAGGGACAGAGAGAGGGACAGAGAGAGGGACAGGGAGACAGGCAGGATGGACAGAGAGAGGGACAGAGAGAGGGACAGGGAGACAGGCAGGAGGGACAGAGAGACAGGCAGGAGGGACAGAGAGAGGGACAGGGAGACAGGCAGGATGGACAGAGAGGACAGACAGACGGATCTGGATCATACCCGCTCCAGTGTGATCTCCTCATACTCCATTTCTGCCTCGGTCCCGTTAACCTGCAGCAGGGATACACAGTGTGAGCGTCAGCTCTTGGGTCGGGCCTGGAGCGCCACCCTTTTGGGGTCTATTCTCACATAGGTGGGGCTTCGGCGTGTTTTTTCAAGGGGTTTACAATCACAGGAGGAGAACTGGCCTGGAAGACAGAAGACACAAAAGGGGTTAGTCCCTCTAAGGGTCCCCCGGGGTGGATGGAGGGATTGGGGGAACCCCAACCCGCATACAATGGGAGGCTGAGAAAACCCAAAAGAAACCAAAAATGGGAAAATTTAACGGGAGCCCCCGACCCCCAAAGAGGACAAATGATCCAGGAGGGAAACCTGAGGGAAGCAGAAAAAAGATGGACGCTGAGCAAACCCCAAACAAGACAACATGGAGGAGCAAGAGCCGAGGCCACCACACATGACCCCAATGTCCCCAAAATCTGTATTTCACAAAGGGTCACGCATCTACTATGGGGCACTGAGGAGTCAGTTCGATGGTCACTTCTATTGGGGGAAATGAGGAGTCAGGGATTGGGCTGGTTCCCCATCCCTATAGGAGACACGAGGAGTCAGTATCAGACTGGTAATCCCTATAGGGGACATGGGGAGTAGTATCAGATGGATCACTCCCCTATAGGAGAATGGGAGTCAGTATCAGACTGGATCACATCCACTATAGGAGCATGAGGGTTTAGCATCAGATGGACAATCCACTATAGGGGGGCATGAGGAGCAGTATCAAATGGATACATCTATATAGGAGACATGGGAGTCTTAAACAGACGGATCACATTCCTATAGGGGACTGAGGAGTCAGCATCGATTTGGGTCACACCCCTTAGGGGAATGAGGAGTCGCATCAGTGGATCATTACTATGGGGAACTGAGGAGTCAGTATCAGGGTGGATCACAACTTATGGGGACACGGGGTCATATCAGCGGATCACTTTCCTATAGGAGAACTGAGGAGTCAGCATCAGACTGGTTTACATCCCTATGGGGCACGAGGGTTTAGTATTGATGGATCACCCCACTTAGGGAATGGGAGTCAGTATCAGATGGTCCATCACTTAGGGGACACTGAGGGTTTTAGATCAAAAACGGTCACATATATAGGGGACGCTGAGGAGTCGCATCAGCTGGTCACAAATTCTTAGGGGGACATGAGGGGTCAGATCGACGGTCACATCCCCTTAGGGGCAATGAGGGGTCAGCTCAGATGGATACATCTATATTTGGGGACATGGGATCGTATCAGACGGATCACATCCCCCTATGGGGCATGGGGTCAGTATCAGATGGTCTACTTAGGGACACAGGAGTCAGCATCGATGGATCCATCCATATAGGGGGAAAAATGAGGAGTCGTATCAGATGGATCACATTACTTGGGGACACTGAGGGTCGTATCAGCGATCACATACCTATAGGAGACACCGAAGTCGTATCAGACTGGATCCTCCTATAGGGGGCACTGAGGAGCAGTATCAATGGGTCACACCATAAGGGGACAATGAGGATCGTATCGGGTAAATCCACTATGGGGACCTGAGGAGTAGTTAGCTGGTTACATCCAATTAGGGGGGCAATGAGGAGCAGAATCGACTGGATCAATCCACTTAGGAGACACTGAGGATAGTATCAACTGGTTCAACCATATAGGGAAATGAGGAGTCAGTTCGACTGGATCACATCCCAATAGGGGGCATGAGGAGTCAGCATCAGACTGGATTTAATTCTCATAGGGAACCCGAGGGTCAGCATCAGACTGGATCACATCCCCTATAGGGGAATGGGGTTATTTTCAGATGGATCCCTATATAGGGGACATGAGGAGTCGCAAACAGCTGGAATCACATCCCCTTGGGGACACTGGGAGTCGTTCAGACTGGATCACATTACTATAGGGGACACTGAGGGGGTCAGAATCGACGGATCCATCCACTATGGGGGGATGGTCAGTATCGACTGGATCAATACTATAGGGGCCCCGAGGAGTCAGTATCAGAAGGATCACACCCCCCTATAGGGGACACTGAGGAGTGTATAGACTGGATCAATCCACTATAGGAGACATGAGGAGTCAGTATAGACTGGATCACATCCCCCTATGGAGAAAATGAGGAGTCAGTATCAGATGGATCCCCAATCCCTATAGGAGACACTGAGGAGTCAGATAGACTGAAAATCCCCCTATAGGGGACACTGAGGAGTGTATGTGGATCACATCTACTATAGGGGACACTGAGGAGTCAGTATCGACTGGTCACTCCACTATAGGGGAACTGGGGTCGTTCAGACTGGATCCCAAACCACTTAGGGGGCGCTGAGGGTCAGTATCAGACTGGATCACATCCACTATAGGGGGACACTGAGGAGTCGTATCAGACTGGATAATATATAGGGACACTGGGAGTCAGTATAGATGGATCACATCCACTTTTTTTTTTTTTGGGGGGACACTGAGGAGTTTAGCATCAGATGGATCAATTTCCCCCTAAAAAGGGGCATGAGGAGTCAGTATCGACTGGATCAATCCCCATGGGGGGGCTGAGGGTCATATAGACTGGCCATCCACTTAGGGGCACTGAGGGTCAGTATCAGACTGGTACATCCACTATAGGGGAACTGGGGGGAGTCAGTATCGCTGGATCACATCCATATAGGGGACATGAGGAGTCAGCATCAGATGGATCACATCCCCTATAGGGGACACTGAGTATGTTCAGATGGTTACTTCCCCCTATAGGAGACACTGAGGAGTCAGTTCAGCTGGATCCCTTACTATAGGGGGCCTGAGGAGTCAGTATCAGATGGACACTCCATTAGGGGCACCCGGGAGTTATTATGAGAATGGTACATCCACTATAGGGGACACTGAGGAGTCAGCATCAGATGGATCATATTCTATAGGGGCACTGAGGAGTCAGTATAGCTGGTCATATCTATATAGGGGACACTGGGAGTCAGTATAGACTGGATATATTACTATAGGGGACATGAGGGTCAGTTCAGACTGGATCACATCCACTTAGGGGACCCCGAGGAGTCGTATAGACTGGTCACACCACTATAGGGGCGCTGAGGAGTCAGTATCAGATGGATAATACTATAGGGGACATGGGAGTAGCATCGATGGACACATCTCTAAGGAGACACTGAGGAGTCAGTATCAGACTGGTCCACTACTTAGGGGGGCCCGAGGAGTCATTTTCAGATGGATACATCCAATAGGGGACTGGGGTTATTATGAGCTGGATCCATCCCCTATAGGGGGCATGAGGGTCAGCATCGACTGGATCATATCTATATGGGGACACTGAGGAGTCAATCAGCGGGGAAAAATCTATTAGGGGACATGAGGGTTTGTACGATGGATATATCTACTATAGGGGGCACTGAGGGGTCATATCGACTGGATCATACTTATAGGGGAACTGGGAGCAGTTCAGTGGATCTATCTACTTAGGGGACCGAGGAGTCGTTAACTGGATAATTATTAGGGGAATGAGGAGTCAGTATTGGGCTGGATCCCAAAACCACTATAGGGGACATGAGGAGTCAATCAGATGGAAAACCAATATAGGGGGCGGAGGGGTCAGTACAGATGGATCAATCCACTATAGGGGACATGAGGAGTTATTATCAGATGGGCACTCCACTATAGGGGCACTGAGGGTCAGTATCAGACTGGATCACATTACTATAGGGGGAAATGAGGAGTAGAACAACTGGATCAATCCAAAAGGGGGCACTGAGCAGTATCAGACGGACAATCCATTAGGGGCCCTGAGGAGTCAGTATCGACAGGTCACACCCCCTTTGGGGACACTGAGGAGTCGTATCAGATGGTACTCCCCTATAGGAGACACTGAGGAGTCGTTCGACTGGATCCCCAAACCACTAAGGGGCAAGGAGTCAGTATCAGACTGGATACATCCTATAGGGGGCATGAGAGTCAGTATCAGATGGATCACATCCCCCATTTGGGGCACTGAGGGGGGCAGCTCAGATGGATCAATCCACTATGGGGCAAGTAGTCAGTATCGACTGGATAATCCAAATAGGAGGGCTGGGAGTCATTTCAGACGGTCAAATTATATGGGGACATGAGGAGTCGTATAGATGGATCCATCCCCCTTAGGGGAAATGAGGAGTTTTTTGGACTGGGTCAATCCACTATAGGGGACCCTGAGGAGTCAGCATCGTGGATCTATCTACTATAGGGGGCCTGAGGAGTCAGTTCAGATGGATCTATTCTATAGGGGACATGAGGGTCAGTATCAGACTGGATAATCTACTATTTGGGGGGCCTGAGGAGTCGTTCAGACTGGATCACATCCACTATAGGGGACCCCTGGGAGTCAGTATCAGACTGGGGTACATCCACTTAGGGGGGTGAGGAGTAGTATCAGGATGGATACATCCACTTAGGGGACACTGAGGGGTCACATAACCCGGAACATTCTATAGGGACATGAGGAGTCGTATCGACTGGATCACATCCCCTATAGGAGACACTGAGGAGTCGTAGACGGTTTTATTCTATATAGGGGCACTGAGGGTCAGCATCAGAGGTCATTCTATAAGGGGGAATGAGGGGTCAGATCAGACTGGATCACTTACTTAGGAGACATGAGGAGTCAGCATCAGACGGTCTATCTACTATAGGGGACATGAGGGGTCGTATCAGACTGGATCATTCTACTATAGGGGCACTGAGGAGTCGTATCAGATGGATCATTTCTATATGGGGACATGAGGGTCAGTATCAGACTGGATCATATTACTATAGGGGACCTGAGGAGTCAGTATCAGCTGGTCCATCCCCTATGGGGACATGAGGGGTCGTATCGCTGGTTAATTCCCCATGGGGGCGGAGGAGTCAGTATCGATGGGGCACATCCACTATAGGGGACACTGGGAGTCAGTATAGATGGTCAATCCACTTAGGGACATGGGAGTCGGGGTCGACTGGTCATATCTTATAGGGGGGCACTGAGGAGTAGTATCAGACTGGATCTATCTATATAGGGGACACTGAGGAGCGTATAGATGGATCATATTACTATGGGACATGAGGATTTATCAGATGGATACATCTATATAGGGGGCACTGAGAGTCAGTATCAGTGGTCTATTACTATAGGGGACCTGAGGATCAGTTAGACTGGATATTCTACTATGGGGCACTGGGAGTCAGTATCGACTGGGTACATCCACTATAGGGACACTTAGGGCGTATCAGACTGGATCACACATACTATAAGGGACCCTATGGTGTATGTGGCCCCGGGTTTAGCAAGTAACATTGGGGGCAGTGAACAGAGTAAACCAGCAGTTTCCCTCCCCTCTTTTAAAGTCCCTCTGCAGGTTTCTCACCTTCTTTAAAAAGCCCATCTGCAGGTTTCTCCCTCCCCTAATAAAGCCCCATTGTGGTTTCTCCCTCCCTCATATAAAGCCCACTGCAGGTTTCTCCCCCCCTCTTTTTAAACCCCATCTGCAGGTTTCTCCATCCCTTCTTTATAAAACCCCCCCTGCAGGTTTCTCCCCCCCCTTATTAAAGCCCCATCTGCAGGTTTCTCCCTCCCTTTATAAATCCCCTTGCAGGTTTTTTTTCCCCCCCTCTATATAAGCCCCATCTGCGGTTTCTCCCCCCCCTCTATATAAAGCCCCCTTTTAGGTTCTCCCTCCCCTCTATATCGTCCATCTGCAGGTTTCTCCCTCCCCCCTATATAAAACCCCCTCTGCAGGTTTTCCCTCCCCTTATAAAAGCCCCCTCTGCAGGTTTCTCCCTCCCCTCTAATAAGCCCCATCTGCAGGTTTTCCCTCCCCTCTATATAAAAGCCCCCTCGCAGGGTTTCTCCCCCCCCTTATAAAAGCCCCCTCTGCAGGTTTCTCCCTCCCTCTAAAAAAGCCCCATCTGTGGTTTCTCCCTCCCCCTTTTTAAAGCCCCATTGCAGGTTTCTCCCCCCCCTCTATATAAGCTCCATCTGCAGGTTTCTCCCCCCCCCTCTATATAAAGCCCCTCTGCAGGTTTCTCCCTCCCCCCCCCTTTTAAAGCCCCCTCTGAGGTTTTTTCCCTCCCCCCTATTAAAACCCCATCTGCAGGTTTCTCCCTCCCCCTTATAAAGCCCCTCTGCGGTTACTCCCTCCCTCTATATAAAGCCCCATCTGCAGGTTCTCCTCCCTCTATATAAAACCCCCCTCTGCAGGGTTTTTCCCTCCCCTTTATATAAAAGCCCATCTGCAGGGTTTTCCCCCCCTCTAAAAAGCCCCCCTGAAAGGGTTTCCCCCTCCCCCCTTATAAAGCCCCCCTCTGCAGGTTTTTTTCTCTGCATGAAATCAGAATAAACCTTCCCCAAAATTTTTCGTCAATTAGGCCAAAATTCTTTCATTCCCCAAAAGCGAATAATGAGGGCATTTTTTTTACTTTCTGTAAGTAGCAGTTTCTATACATTTGGGAGATCCGCCTTTACACAATTGGCCCGCCCCTATGATGTGGCTTGAAGCTTTTGATAGGGTTTTTTGGCAACACTGAGTTAAAATTAGAGAAAGCTGTGGATGTTTTTTTGACACAGAAACAACTGCTTTTGTGTAACTCTGGGGAAAAACTAAAGAAAACAGCCAAAGGGTATAGGAAGAGGTTTTTGGAAATTTCACAAGTTTGGAAACTCCTTTTGGGGGAATTTCCAAAATACATGAAAAAGGGGGCCCCCTTTATCTGTAAAATAACAATTATACACAAGTACAAAAAAAGGGAATGTCGGCCGTCATTTCCGTCAGGAAGGGAGGGGTTTTGTGTCTCAGAGATGAGCGTGCTGTGGGGCCCGGGCCCTGTGCAGATCAACCCCAAAAACAAAAGGGAAAAGACCTTGTGAAAATGCTGGCGGAAAACTGTAAGATTTTTTGTCACTATTCCCCAGGGGAAACCCAGTCCGGGATTTAAAAAGGGGGTGGACGGGCGCTCTGCCAAAGGGAAAAAGCCAAATTTCTCCCAAAAGAGGCAGAGGAAAAACCCCAGGGACAAAGGCCACCCTCCCCGTCTGCTGCCGCCACGGGTGCTTGACAAGGTGTCTGCTTTTTTTTTGATTTTTCCCCCCCGATTGTTTCCGCCCCTATAGAGCCCCGGGCGGGGGAACCCCCCAGGAAGGATTGGGGACCGGCTGGGGCCCCGCTGGGAACGGCCCCGGTCCCGGGGAGGAGGAAAATTTAAAAACACAAAACCGGGAAAGTTATAGGGCAATAGATCAGCCCCCCGTGGGATCCCAGCGCTGCGCTTTCTTGGGAGTTGGTTGGGGGGAGTTTTCAGAAACCAGCTCCCCGCACTATACCAGGCACCCGGGTGCAGGGGGCCCCGGGGAAAACCCCCATGGGAAAGAGCATCCAAACGCAGATCCCTTTAAACGGAGAACATTTACCTCCACCTATTGGGAAAACGGAGGGGGGGGGGTTTCATAGATTTTTCTTCTTTTTTAAAATGACTTCTCTACTTATTTGGGTTAAGTTGCAGAGCTGTGGTCTGTGGACCGGGGTCGGGGGGGCCAATTTTCAGTGCCAAATTTCAAGGGAATCCTCAAATTATCCCTGTTTTAATAACGCGACTTTGGCCCCGAAATATATCTGACTACGCCTTCTTCATTTTCTCGGGTACCCCTGTTGGGGAACAACAAGCTCAGCCTCCACCATTATATGTCTAGCTGTCTCTGCTTTTTTAAAAATGGTACGCCCTGTCTGTGGAACAACGTCTAGCCATCCCACCGCATTATTTGTCTACTGCCCCGCTTGTTTAAAGGGGTACATTTTTGCTAAAAATTTTTTCCCCCAGCTTTCTTCCAAAAATTATCCTGTTTTATTTGTGTAGCAATCAATCCCAGATACCCCCCTTGAAGTTTCTGCTCGTGCAGAGTTTTTGTACTCCCCGTTTACGACAGCTAAAGGCCCTAATGCCTTTTTGAACTCATATAGTTGAGTAAATTGCAGAGCTGTGGTCTGTGGACTGAGGTCGGGGGGCAAATTTTAAATTGGCAATTTAGAAGGGGCAACCCTCAGAATATCCGAAGGGAGCAGAAGGCAGGGGGACTCTCCCTTTTTTTAAAGTTGTACACTTCTTGCATACTCCTTTTTTTACCTGTTTGCTTTTTTCTATCTACTTGCAGCCTCTGCCCCTACTTACCACCCATCTTGCCCTAAGAAAAGTTTACCCACATAACCCTTCTCCTTCCCTCACTATTACATCCCCCACGCTATTTTTCCCCCTTTTAACCACCCCAAACCTCCCGCTCCATATTTCTGCCAAACGCCGCTCATTTCATCATGACCCTCTGCTGTCTCGTTCATTCTCCTGCTTCTCCGCAGGGAATCTCTCCCAACCCCGCCCACCCTCCTTTCCCGCTCATCCCCCCCTTTTCCCCAGCTCCCCCTAGAAACCCTGCTAACGTTTTCCATTCCTGTACGCCTTTTTTCTGCCCTTTTAAGTTAAACCCATGGAAGCCCGATCCCCTCTCAACAAAAATCATGCTGTTATGACCTTTTTTTCTCAAACTCCCTCAAACCCGCTGGGGCCCTCCAGAAAATGGCTCAGCAATCTTACCCGTTCCCTTCTGTCTCACCTATGGTGGGTACACTTCACCCCCACCCCCCGGGGCCTGAAAAAGGCCGGGTGGAGGGGTGGGGATACTTCTCTCTAACCCGCACTTTTAAAGGGCCTTCCCCTGCACCCCCCTCACTTTCCCCTCCTTTTAGGTCCACACCTCAGACCTTTCAGCCATTTTCCATTTAAATCGCAGTGGTCACAGACCCCGGGGTTCCCGCCATTTTTTGGGTCATTTTGCTGCCTGGGTCCCACACTTCCTTTTCTGAAATGCCCACTCTATCTGGGTGATTTCAACTCCCCCTTTTATGACCCCCTGTCTCCTTCTGCCTCACCGTTTCTTTCAATAACCTCCTCTCCTGGCCTCTAGCAGATTACTGCCTCCCCACCCCACACGGATGGGAACTCTCTGGATCTGGTTCTTCTGTCCATCTTTCGCAATTTCCAACTTCAACTAAATCTCCTTAAGCTCTCTCTTGACCACAATCTTATCTCCTACATTATCACTAATTCTCAGCCTTCTCTGGACCAAACCTGCCCCTCAACCATTCAGAAATATCCCTCCATTTAATACTCAGGACTCACAGACACATACAGTCCTCACTGCCCCCCAATCTCCTCCCTCTCCTGTCATGACCAGCTGTCAAACGTTACAATGAAACTCTCACAACCACCCTGGACCATGTTGGCACCAACTCACACACCGCGCCACCAGATCAACGCCCGCAGCCTTGGCACACACCTCAACATCGTTTTTTTCTCCAGCGATGTCACAGGTGTGCTGACGGCTGGGAGAAAGTCAAATCTACCAGCAGACTTCTCACGTAACAAAAATTCATGCTCAGGACTTACCACACTGCCCTTCAATGCCCTCAACAAAAATATTTTCACCTCCCCATCTCCAAGCTATAATACACAACAACCCAAAACGCCTCTTTGACACTCTTCCACTCCCCTCCTAAGGCCTAAAGCGCAGCTCCGTCAACGTGACCCCTCTGTGCTGAGACCTGCCACTCACTTCAAAGACATAATTGAAAATATCCTTCTAAACATACTCATTTCCCAAATAATACCCATCCTGTCCCCCTCCACACGCCACGTCCTCTAATCTACTCGCAGCGCAAGACCCTACGACAGAGGAAGAAGTGTCCCACGCCTTCTCCTGTCTGCTCGCCTACCACCTGCACTGCAGACCCCATTCCATCCCCACCTTGTCCAGTCTATTTCTCCAGCTGTCCACTCACACCTTACTGCTATCTGTAACCTCTCTCTCTCCACGATCTTTCCATCTTCCATCAAAACACGCCATCATAACCATTTACTAAAAAAGCCCACTCTGACCCTACGTCCCTTGCTGATAACTACCGACCAGTCTCTAACCTGGCCCGTCATCTCTAACCTCCTGGAACGCTTGGTCTACTCTCGCCTAATCCTCTATCTCTCTGCTAACTCTCTGCTAGACCCTCTGCAAATCAGTTTTCCGCACCCTACACACCACGGAAACGCTTAGTTAAAGTCTCTACTGATCTCCTAACAGCACAATCACAGGGTAACATACACATTGCTGCGTTCTCTTGGATCTCTCTGCAGCTTTTGACACTGTGATCACCAACTTCTCCGTCCAGCTCAGGCAACTTGGCCTCCAGGAACCGCTCTCCTCGCTTGTTCCTCGTCCAAACTCTCCGACCGCTCCCTTCAAGTGCTCGTTTTCGGGTTCGACCCTCCTCTCCTCTTCCTCTTGCTGTTTGGAGTTTCCTCAGGATCAGTTCTAGTCCTGCCTCCTCTTTTCATTGTACCCAGCCCCTTAGACAAAACCATCACAATTTGGGCTCCATACCAACTCTTATGCGGCTGACACCAATATACACCTCCTCCCGAGACATCAACCTGCTCTGCTACAAAACACCAGTGACTGTCTGACCGCTGTCTCTGACATCATGTCCTCTCTCCATCCTGAAAACTAAACCTCCACTAAGACTGAACTTCTTTCTTCGCCATCTACTAACCAACCCCCCCCCCTGCTTATTTTCGTTCTGTATGTGTACCAAACCACCGATGTTCTCCTAGCAGCAGGCCCGATTCTGGGGGTTTAATATTGATTCAGATCTGACCTTCTCCGCCTATATCCAATCCCTTCCCGCTCCTGTCACCTGCACCTCAATAAATCTCCAGAATCCGGCCATTTCTCACTGTGGAACGACCAACTCCATTTACGCTCTTATTCTTCTTTCTCGTCTTACTACTCACTCTTTGCTTATCGTCTCCCTCTCTGCAAAACTCTCCCCTCTCCAATCTGTCCAAATGCAGCAGCCCAGCTTGTCTTTCTCTCCACCGCTATACTGATCTCTACCCTGTTCAGTCACTGCATGGTTTGCCAATTCAGTACAAATACAGTATACAGCACCTCACTCATAAAGCTCCTCCACATCGCTGCTCCTCCCTACATCTCCTCCCTATCCACTGTCTACCCTCCCTCCCTGCACTCCGCCAGCTAGATATCAGACTACATTCCTCAATCATCCGAACCTCCCAGGCACATTCACAACCCTCACAGTTTAAGATGCCTAAAATACATCTTCCGGTCTGGCCCACCAAGAACCCTTAACTGCTATCCACCACACATTCTGTCACTCCCTGCACTTTGGGCCCTCACAGCACTTATCTGTATATAGATGGACTGTCTGTAAATAAGCTGACACTTTATCTTGTATATAAGGACTGTCGTATAACGCTGACCACATATCTTAATAGATGTACAGTCTGAAAAAGATTGACATTATCTGTATATAATGTACAGTCTCCTGGGTGGCAGGTTCATCCATTTTTCATGTAAACCACCCCTATTTATTGAACAAGCCGAACCATTGTAAAACTTGGCACTTCTTACACGTAGTTTACACCCATAACACACCCCGAAAGATTGAAGCTCTCTGGAGCAGGGCCCTCACACCGCTTAGACCTCACCTGTAAGTACTGTCACTGTGTAATGTCGTCTTTGTCAGTAATTATAGCCCTCTACATTGTAAGAGTGCTGCGAAATAGTTTGGCCTATACAAATAAAAATTATATTATTATTAAATATATGCATTTTGTTATTTTAAGAATTCTAAGATCCTTTGAAGATCCAGGTCTCTTGTGTATAAAAAGTCTGTGTGCTATCAGTCTGTTGTACAACACCATGTCTGAAGAAGGGAGCGAGGACTCTCGAACGCGACCATCAGATATACTCAATTACCTCGAAAAGGTATCGCCCTTAATTTTCTTTCTTCCTCTTCTTACTACTATCATGCTAAACAGCGTACAACGTTATACTACTATTCTCTTCATCTGAGAGACAGAATCTACAAAATCCAGAGACCCCAGAGACACCAGACACCCCCAGACACCCCACAGACCCCAGAGACCCCACAGACCCCACAGACCCCAGAGAATCCAGAGACCCCAGACACCCCCAGAGACCCCACAGACCCTACAGACCCCAGAGACACCAGAGACCCCAGAGACCCCAGAGACACCAGAGACCCCACAGACCCCACAGACCCCAGAGACCCTACAGACCCCAGAGACACCAGAGACCCCAGAGACTCCAGAGACCCCAGAGAATCCAGACACCCCCAGACACCCCACAGACCCCAGACACCCCACAGACCCCAGACACCCCACAGACCCCAGAGACTCCAGAGTCCCCAGAGACTCCAGACACCCCCAGACACCCCACAGACCCCAGAGACCCCCAGATACCCCACAGACCCCCAGAGAATCCAGAGACTCCGGAGACCCCAGAAAATCCAGAGACCCCAGACACCCCCAGAGACCCCAGAGACCCCAGAGACCCCAGAGAATCCAGAGAATCCAGAGAATCCAGAGAATCCAGAGACTCCGGAGACCCCAGAGAATCCAGAGTCCCCAGACACCCCCAGAGACCCCAGAGAATCCAGAGACCCCACAGACTCCAGAGACCCCAGAGACTCCAGACACCCCCGGGCGGGGGGGAGGGGGGGCCCCCAAACCTCAGCAGACCCAAGACCCCAGAGAATCCAGAGACCCCACAGACCCCAGAGAATCCAGAGACCCCACAGACCCCAGAGACTCCAGAGACCCCCACAGACCCCACAGACCCCAGAGACCCCAGAGAATCCACAGACCCCACAGACCCCAGTCCGCAGACACCCCCAGAGAATCCAGAGAATCCAGAGACCCCACAGACCCCAGAGACCCCAGAGAATCCACAGACCCCACAGACCCCAGTCCGCAGACACCCCCAGAGAATCCAGAGAATCCAGAGACCCCACAGACCCCACGAGACCCCCACAGACCCCACAGACTCCAGAGACCCCACAGAACCCACAGACCCCAGAGACACCAGAGAATCCAGAGACCCCGGAGACTCCAGAGACCCCACAGACCCCAGAGACCCCAGAGACACCAGAGACACCAGACACCCCCACAGACCCCACAGACCCCAGAGACCCCACAGACCCCAGAGAATCCAGAGACTCCAGAGACCCCACAGACCCCACAGACCCCAGAGAAACCAGAGACACCAGACACCCCACAGACCCCAGAGACCCCAGAGACCCCCAGAGACTCCCAGAGACTCCCAGAGACTCCAGAGACCCCCAGAGACCCCAGAGACTCCAGAGACTCCAGAGACCCCACAGACCCCCACGACCCCCAAAGACTCCAGAGACCCCCAGAGACCCCAGAGACCCCACAGACCCCCACAGACCCCCCCTCAACCACACAGACCCCAGAGACCCCAGAGACCCCAGAGACCCCAGAGAATCCAGAGACCCCAGAGAATCCAGAGACCACAGACACCCCCAGAGACCCCAGAGACTCCAGAGACCCCACAGACCCCACAGACCCCCAGAGACCCCGGAGACTCCAGAGACCCCACAGACCCCACAGACCCCAGAGACCCCAGAGACACCAGAGACCCCCACAGACCCCAGAGACCCCACAGACTCCAGAGACCCCACAGACCCCACAGACTCCAGAGACTCGAGACCCCACAGACCCCAGAGACTCCAGAGACCCCACAGACCCCAGAGACCCCCAGAGAATCCGGAGACTCCAGAGACCCCACAGACCCCCAGAGAATCCAGAGACTCCAGAGACCCCACAGACCCCACAGACCCCAGAGAATCCAGAGACACCAGACACCCCACAGACCCCAGAGACCCCACAGACCCCCAGAGAACCCAGAGACCCCAGAGACCCCCAGAGAATCCGGAGACTCCAGAGACCCCACAGACCCCAGAGACCCCACAGACCCCCAGAGAATCCAGAGACCCCAGAGACTCCAGAGACCCCTGAGACCACCAGAGACCCCCAGAGACCCCCAGAGACCCCCAGAGACCCCCAGAGAATCCAGAGACCCCACAGACCCCAGAGACCCCAGAGACTCCCAGAGACCCCCAGAGAATCCAGAGACCCCGGAGACTCCAGAGACCCCACAGACCCCAGAGAATCCAGAGAATCCAGAGACCCCAGAGAATCCAGAGACCCCAGAGAATCCAGAGACCCCAGACACCCCCAGAGACCCCAGAGAATCCAGAGACCCCACAGACCCCAGAGACCCCAGAGAATCCAGAGACCCCAGAGAATCCAGAGACCCCAGACACCCCCAGAGACCCCAGAGAATCCAGAGACCCCACAGACCCCAGAGAGACCAGAGACCCCAGAGAATCCAGTCCCCAGACACCCCCAGAGAATCCAGAGACCCCACAGACCCCAGAGACCCCAGAGACTCCAGAGACCCCCAGAGACCCCACAGACCCCAGAGACCCCCAGAGACCCCAGAGAATCCAGAGACCCCAGACACCCCCAGAGACCCCAGAGAATCCAGAGACCCCAGATACCCCACAGACCCCAGAGACACCAGAGACCCCAGAGACTCCACAGACCCCAGAGACCCCACAGTCTCCAGAGACCCTACAGACACCAGAGACTCCACAGTCTCCAGAGACCCCAGAGACCCCACAGTCTCCAGAGACCCCACAGACCCCAGAGACCCCACAGTCTCCAGAGACCCCACAGACACCAGAGACCCCACAGACACCAGAGACCCCACAGACCCCACAGACCCCACAGACACCAGACCCCACAGACACCAGACCCCACAGACACCAGAGACTCCCAGAGACCCCAGAGACTCCAGAGACTCCAGAGACTCCAGAGACCGCAGAGACTCCAGAAACACCAAACACTTCAGAGAATCCAGAAACACCATAGACCCCAGAAACACCAGAGACTCCAGAGAATCCAGAGACCCCAGAGACTCAAGAGAATCCAGAGACCCCACAGACTCCAGAAACCCCAGAGAATCCAGAGACACCATAGACACCAGAGACACCAGAGAATCCAGAGAATCCAGAGACCCCACAGACTCCAGAGACTCCAGAGACTCCAGAGTCTCCAGAGACCACACAGACTCCAGAGACCCAAGAATCTCCATAGATGCCAGAGACCCCAGAAACACCAGAGACTGCAGAGAATCCAGAGACCCCACAGACCACAGAGACTCCAGAGACTTCAGAGACCCTACAGACTCCAGAGACCCCATAGACCCCAGAGACCCCAGAGAATCCAGAGACCCCAGAGACCCCCCAGACACCAGAGACCCAAGAATCTCCATAGATGCCAGAGACCCCAGAGACACCAGAGACTCCAGAGACCCCAGAGACCCCAAAGATCCTACAGACTCCAGAGACCCAAGAATCTCCATAGATGCCAGAGACCCCAGAGACCCCAGAGACCTCAGAGACCTCAGAGAATCCAGGGACACCAGAGACCACAGAGAATCCAGAGACTCCAGAGACCACAGAGACTCCAGAGACCCCAGAGAATCCAGAGACCCCAGAGAATCCAGAGACCCCCAGAGACCCCACAGACCCCCAGAGACCCCAGAGAATCCAGAGACACCAGAGACCACAGAGAATCCAGAGAGTCCACAGACACCAGAGACACCACAGACACCAGAGACCACAGAGAATCCAGAGAGTCCACAGACACCAGAGACCACAGAGAATCCAGAGAGTCCACAGACACCAGAGACCACAGAGAATCCAGAGAGTCCACAGACACCAGAGACCACAGAGAATCCAGAGTCCACAGACACCAGAGAATCCACAGACACCACAAACACCAGAGACCCCCAGACACACCAGAAACCCCAGACGACCCCGGAGACACCAGAGATACAGACACCAGAGACACCACAGACACCAGAGATACAGACACCAGAGATACAGACACCAGAGATACAGACACCAGAGATACAGACACCAGAGATACAGACACCAGAGACACCAGAGACCCCCAAACACACCAGAAACCCCAGAGACATCAGAGACCCCCAGAGACACCAGAGAGTCCACAGACACCAGAGACACCACAGACACCAGAAACACCAGAGACCCCCATTGTAGGGTTTATAAATAATTTATATTTTATTACATGAAATAAGTATTTGATCCCCGACCGAGCAGCGAGGATTCTGCCCCTCACAGGCCGGTTGGTGTTTCTGTAAGAAGCCTCCTGCTCTGCCCTCATTACCTGGATTAACTGCACCTGTTTGAACTTGTTACCTGTAAAAAAGACACCTGTCTCACACAATCACACTCCAACTCTCCACCATGGGCCAAGACAAAAGAGGTGTCTAAGACACCAGAAAGAATTGTATCCGCCGCCCAGACTGGATGGGTGGAAGGACAGAGGCATGCAGCTCTGTGAGAAGAACAACTGTTTGGGGCAATATGACCAAGAGGAAGAAACCCAAGGTGACTCACACCTCCTCGGTCGGGGGCTCCAGGCAAGATCTCGCCTCGTGGGGTGAGGAGGAATCTGAGGTAAGAAATCAGCCCTGAACTACATGGGAGGAGCCGGTCACCGACCTGAATAGAGTGGTGACCACAGTCTCACAGATGACCAATAGTAACACACTGCACCATCATGGAGTAATATCCTGCAGGGCAAGGTCCCCCACTCCCTCCAGCACATGTCCACAAGGTCCCCCCCCCCCCTCACAACCCCAGTACATATCCACCAGGGCCCCCCCCCCCCTACCACCGCTCATGTCCACAAGGTCCCCCCACCCCTGCTACCCCCAGCACATGTGCACAAGGTCCCCCCCCTCCGCTCATGTCCACAAGTCTCCTCACCCCCCAGTACATTCCACAAGTCGTCTTTTTGGGGGGGGGGGGGGGGGGCCCCCTCCCCCCAGCACATGTCCACAAGGTTTCCCCCCCCCCCCGCTCCCCCAGTACATATCCACAAGGTCCCCCTCCCACCACCGCGCATGTCAGAAGGTCGTCCCCCCCCCCCCGCTACCCCCAGCACATGTGCACAAGGTCCCCCCCCCCCTTTATATCCGCCCCCGCCTCCGCTCATCGTCCACAAGGTCCGTCCGCTCCCCCATACATGTCCACAGTCTTCCCCCCTCCCGCGCTCGCCCCCCCAGCACAATGTCCCACAAGGTTTCCCCCTCCCCCCCCCCCCCCCCCCTGTACATATCCACAAGGTCCCCCCCCCCACCACCACTCATGTCCACAAGGTCCCCCCCCCCCCCCCGCTACCCCCGCACATGTGCACCAGTTCCCCCCGCTCCCCCCGCACATGTCCACAAGGTCCTCCGCTCCCCCAGCACATGTCCACAAGGTCCCCCCCCCACTCCCTCCAGCACATGTCCACAAGTTGGTCCCCCCCCACTCCCCGCCCACCCCACAAGGTCCCCCCGCTACCCAGCACACGTCCACAAGGTGCCCCCTGCTCCCCCAGCACACGTCCACAAGGTCCCCCGGCACCCCCAGCACATGTCCACAAGGTCCCCCGCTCCCCCAGCACATGTCCACAAGGTCCCCCCCCCCACTCCTTCCAGCACATGTCCACAAGGTCCCCCTACTCCCCCAGCACATGTCCACAAGTCCCCTGCTCCCCGCACACTGTCCGACAGGTCCCTCCGCTCCCCCCACACATGTCCCACAAGTTCCCTCCCGCACCCCGCACATGTCCCAACAAGGTCCTCCCCGCATCCCGGCCACATGTCCAAAATGTCCCGCCCCCCCCTCCCCCGGCCATGTCCACAAAGTACCCCCCGCTCCCCCGGCACATTCCACAGGTCCCCCCTGATCCCCCGCACAGTGCACAATTCACCCTGCTTCCCCCACACATGTCCAACAAGTCCCCGCTCCCCCAGCTCAAGTCCACAAGGTCCCCCCCTGCTCCCCCGTCACATGTCCACAAGGTCCTCCCTCCGCTCCCCCCCGCTCACGACCACAAGGTCCCCCCCCGCACCCACCCCTCTCATGTCCACAAAGAGGTCCCCCCCCGCGACCCCCGGAACATGTTCCACAGAGGTCCCCCCGCTCCCCCGTCACGTGTCCAACAAGGGTCCCCCCCGCTCCCCCCGCACCTGTCCACAAGGTCCCCCCGCTCCCCTCCAGCACGTGTCCACAAGGTCCCCCCGCTCCCCGCACATGACCACAAGGTCCCCCCCCCCCCAGCACATCCACAAGTCCCCCGGCCCCCGCTCCCCTCGGCACAAGTCCACAGAGTCCCCCGCTCCCTCGCAGCACAGTTCACAAGTGTCCCCCCCGCACCGCCCGCGCACATGACCACAAGGTGTCGTCTTCCCCCCCCCCCCCTCCCCGCTCTCCACCGGCACAGGTCCACAAGGTCCCCCAGCTCCCCACCACAGGGCCCCAAGGTCCCCCCGCTCCCACCAGCACAGTCCCACAAGGTGTCGTACCCCCCCCTCTCCCCCGTCACACGTCCACAAGGTCCCCAAGATCCCCACACCGTCCACAAGGTCCCCCCCGCACCCCCCCCCCCCGCTTAACCCCCCCCGGCACACTCCACAAGGTCCCCCCCTCCCCGGCACACGTTCCACAAGTCCCCCCGCTCCCCCCCGCACATGTCCCACAAGGTCCCCCCCACTCCCCGCAACACTCCACAAGGACCCCGCCGCTCCCCCCGCACACGTCCACAAGGTCCCACCCGCACCCCCCCCCCCCCCGCTACCCCGGCACAACTCACAACCCACCCACTCCACAAGGTCCCCCTGCTCCCCAAAGTGCACATGTCCCACAAGGTCCCCCCCCCCGCCCCTACATGTCCACAAGGTCCTCCCGCTCCCCGCCGCACATTTCCACAAGTGCCCCCCCCGATCACCCCCAGCACATGTCCCGCAAGGCCCCACCCCTCCCCCCACACATGTCCACAAGTGCCCCCCGCTCCCCCCGGCACAATGTCCCACATGGGTCCCACGCCCCGCTCTCCCCAGCACTTGTCCACAAGGTCCCCCCCCCCCCCCGCTCCCCCAGCTCATGTCCACACAGTCCTCCCGCGCCCCCCGGCACATGGTCCACAAGGTCCCCCCCATCACCCCCCCCCCCCCCCGCTTCCCCGGCACCTGTCCCCACAAGGTCCTCCCCCACCCCCGGCACATGTCCCCAAGGTCCTCCCCTCCCCCGCACATATCCAAAAGTCCCCCCCGCCCCCTCTCCCTCCCCCAGCACATGTCCACAAGTCCTCCCGCTCCCGACACCCCGGCACAGTGTCCACAGGTCCCCCCCCCCCCGCTCCCCCCAGCACATGTCCACAAGGTCCCCCCCCCCCCCCGCCTCAGACCAAAGGTCCCCCCCCCCCCCTCCAGCAAACATGTTATGGGCCCAGTGAGCACCTGGATAATCCAGAGGAGGTGGGAGAAGGTCATGGGTCAAGAAGAGACCAATTGGACTTTCTGTAAATCATCCACTGACCTCTGCGAGGCTCCGCATCCCCAGCGCTGGGGGCCGCCCTTGGTGGAGCTTTCTCCGGAGATTGCCTCCTCTCTGGGGGCAGAAAACGTTTCCATACCTTACCGATTGGTTGGGCACCACACGAGCGGCATTCTGAGGAGCGGCTGGATACCGCGGACACCCTCCTGGACGGGTGCAGCCCATTGTGATCCACCGGCTGTGCGCTCACCAAGACGGGAATGGATCAGATGTGTGCAGAGAGCTGCAGGCGACGGCGCGCACATCTGTAACAACCCTCAGGCCCGGTCCACACCGCACCGGAAACCCAACCCCATCTGCTCAGTGCGGGGCCGCGGGTCTCACCGCTGATTTGGGCCGACGGCAAATCCAAGCAGAATCCGGCGGAAAATACAAACCGACCATTAATGCGACGGTAAAAAATCCCTACTGTATAGACTCCAGATATATATACAGTGTGGACATAAGTATTTGACCCCTTGCTGATTGTGTAAGTTTCCCACTGACAGAGAAATGATACATACTATAAGTTAACTGGTTCCCGTTAATTAAACATGAGAGAAGAAAATCCAAATCTCATTGTAAAATATAGAAATTTAAATTGCATTTGTCCACAGAGAAATAAGTATTGTTGACCCCCTCCCAACCATGAAGAAGTTCTGCTCCTACAGACCAGTTAACCTCTAATCTTTTCGTTCCCTGAATTACAGACGCTGTCTTACATAGTCACCTTTATAAAAGACTCCTGTCCACAGACTCAATCAGTCAGACTGTAACCTCTACAACATGGGCAAGACCAAAGAGCTTTCTAAGATGTCAGGACAAGATCATAGAGCTGCACAAAGCTGGAATGGGCTACAAAACCATAAGTGAGACGCTGGGTGAGAAGGAGACGACTGCTGGTGCAATAGTAAGAAAATGGAAGAAATACACAATGACCGTCAGTCGCCATCGATCTGGGGCACAATCACCTCGTGGGGGATCCGTGATCATGAGGAAGGGAAGAGATCAGCCTAAAACTACACGGGGGGAACCTGTTACTGATCTCAAGGCAGCTGGGACCCCAGTCACCAAGAAAACCATTGGGAACACATTAAAATCCTGCAGCGCCCACAAGGTCCCCCTGCTCAAGAAGGCGCATGTGCAGGCCCGCCTGAAGAAAGCGCATGTGCAGGCCCGCCTGAAGAAAGCGCATGTGCAGGCCCGCCTGAAGAAAGCGCATGTGCAGGCCCGCCTGAAGAAAGCGCATGTGCAGACCCGCCTGAAGAAAGCGCATGTGCAGGCCCGCCTGAAGAAAGCACATGTGCAGGCCCGCCTGAAGAAAGCGCATGTGCAGGCCCGCCTGAAGAAAGCGCATGTGCAGGCCCGCCTGAAGAAAGCGCATGTGCAGGCCCGCCTGAAGAAAGCGCATGTGCAGGCCCGCCTGAAGAAAGCGCATGTGCAGACCCGCCTGAAGAAAGCGCATGGAGGCCGCCTGAAGAAAGCGCAGTGCAGGCCTGCCTAAGAAAGCGCATGTGCAGGCCCTCCTGAACAAAGCGCATGTGCAGTCCCGCCTGAAGAAAGCGCATGTGCAGTCCCGCCTGAAGAAAGCGCATGTGCAGGCCCGCCTGAAGAAAGCGCATGTGCAGGCCCGCCTAAAAGAAAGCGCATGTGCAGGCCCCCCTGAAAGAAAGCGCATGTGCAGGCCCCGCCTGAAGAAAGCGCATGTGCAGGCCCGCCTGAAGAAAGCGCATGTGCAGGCCTGCCTGAAGAAAGCGCATGTGCAGGCCCGCCTGAAGAAAGCGCATGTGCAGACCCGCCTGAAGTTTGCCAATGAACACCTGGAGGATTCTGGGAGTGATTGGGAGAAGGTGCTGGGGTCGGATGAGACAAACATTGAGCTCTTTCACATTAACTCAACTCTCCGTGTCTGGAGGAAGAGAAATGCTGCCAATGACCCAAAGACACCGTCCCCACTGTCAGGCCTGGAGGGGGCACAGAATTACCTCACCGCATTAATGGGAGAATGGATGCCATGGACTGTAAAATCCTGAGAGACAACCTCCTTCCCTCCGTCCGGACATTTCAAATGGGTGGTGGCTGGGTCTTCCAGCAAGACAATGACCCAAAACATACAGCCAAGGCCACAAAGGAGCGGCTCAGAAAGAAGCACATTAAGGTCATGGAGTGGCCCAGCCAGCATCCAGACCTTCATCCCAAAGAAAACTTATGGAGGGAGGTGAAGCTCCGAGTTGCCAAGCGACAGCCTCAGAATCTTAATGATTTAGAGATGATCTGTAAATGGGGAGTGGAGCTAAATTCCTCCTGATATGTGCGCAAACCTCATCATCAACTACAAAAATCCTCTGACTGCTGCGCTGCCAACAAGGGTTTTACCACCAAGTATTAAGTCTTGTTTGCCAGAGGGGTCAAATACTTATTACTCTCAGCAAAATGCAAATAAATATCATTTCTACAATGTGATTTTCTGGATGTTATTTTGGATTTTCTATCTCTCATTGTTACAATTAACCGATCCTTAAAAGACGGTTCATGTCTGTGTCAGTAGGAAACTCACACAATCAGCAGGGGGTCGAATACTTATTTTGTGCACTGTAGGCCACACACATAGATAGGCTACTTGTGGTCTATGCAGCGCTGGGTATCTCTGTGCAGACGTCGCCCTGGAGTGTAGCCCGGAGTTACTTCTCTTCCCCTCATTTGTGGTCACTTCCCTTGGAGAAGGCAATGGTGGGAGCGTCCGGCCTCCTTCCACACAGGGGTAGAAGCGCTTCACCATCTGCTGTGTCGGGGGGACAACGTCCGAGCAGGTTTTTTGTCATTTTCCAGATCCCTTTCAATATTTAATAGTGAAGTCCTGCAGTTCTCACTTTGGCCACTAGGCCTGATAAGTCTGACACTTCCTGTTCTGTAGAGAGGTTTTCCGCCCCCTGCTCATTATCAGCACAAGCAGGGTTACACTGACAGGAGACAACAATGTGTACAGATAACACAGGATCCACAACGGTAGATGTCACAGCGCCCCCTCCCTGCACACGGGCTGCTTCCCAGCTCACAGAGCATGCCCAAAACACTCTCCTATAGAAGTCAGTGGGTCTGATCCTGTCCACAGGCTTCTATGTCCATGAAGCTGCAGTAAAGCATCTCTCTAAATGCTGTTAAAAGCAGATTAGGCAACATGGCCGCCCCCACAATCCTGTACAGACGACCGAACTGAGAAATCTACGATCAGAGAATAAAAACGGTAAAGAACAAAAGAAGATGGAACAAGGCTTACACCGCTACACAGTTACACCGCCACATAGTTACACCGCTACACAGCTACACCGCCACACAGCCACGCCGCCACACAGTTACGCCGCCACACCGCCACAGTTACACCGCTACACAGTTACACCGCTACACAGTTACACCGCCGCATAGTTACACCGCCGCACAGCTACACCGCCACACAGCTACACGGCCACACAGCTACACGGCCACACAGCTACACGGCCACACAGCTACACGGCCACACAGCTACACCGCTACACAGCTACATCGCTACATAGTTACACCGCTACATAGTTATACCGCCACACAATTACATCGCTACACAGTTACACCGCCGCATAGTTAAACCGCCACACAGCTACACCGCCACACAGCTACACCGCCACACAGCTACACCGCCACACAGCTACACCACTACACAGTTACACCGCTACACAGCTGCATAGTTACACCGCTACACAGTTACACTGCTGCATAGTTACACCGCCACACAGTTACACCGCCACACCGCCGCACAGTTACACCGCCGCACAGTTACACCGCCACATACCTACACCGCCACACCGCCACACCGCCGCACAGTTACACCGCCGCATAGTTACACCGCCGCACAGCGACACAGCCACACCGCCACACAAATACACCCCCCCCCCACAGCTACACCGCCCACACCAGTTACAAAACCGTAACACAGCTCAGTTTACACCGCCACACATTTACACCGCCACACAGCTACACAGCTACACCGCCACACAGCCACACAGCCACACCGCCACACAGCCACACCGCCACACCGCCACACAGCCACACCGCCACACAGCTACAACGCTACACAGTTACACTGCTACACAGCTACAACGCCACACAATTACATTGCTACACAGTTACACCGCTGCACAGTTTTCACCGCCGCACATTACAACCGCCACACAGCTAAAAACGCCACACAGCTACACGCCACACAGCTACAAAGGCCCACAGCTAAAACGGCCACACAGCTACCACGGGCCCCAAAAGCTACACCGCTACACAGCTACATCGCTACATAGTTACACCGCTACATAGTTATACCGCCACACAATTACATCCACACAGGTTACACCGCCGCATAGTTACACCGCCACACAGCTACACCGCCACACAGCCACACCGCCACACAGCTACACCGCCACACAGCTACACCGCTACACAGTTACACCGCTACACAGCTGCATAGTTACACCGCTACACAGTTACACTGCTGCATAGTTACACCGCCACACAGTTACACCGCCACACCGCCGCACAGTTACACCGCCGCACAGTTACACCGCCACATAGTTACACCGCCACACCGCCACACCGCCGCACAGTTACACCGCCGCATAGTTACACCGCCGCATAGTTACACCGCCACACAGCTACACCGCCACACAGCTACACCGCCACACAGTTACACCGCTACACAGCTGCATAGTTACACCGCCACACAGTTACACCGCTACATAGCCACACAGTTACACCGCCTCACAGCCACACAGCCACACCGCCACACAGCTACACCGCCTCACAGCCACACAGCCACACCGCCACACAGCTACAACGCTACATAGTTACACTGCTACACAGCTACAACGCCACACAATTACATTGCTACACAGTTACACCGCTGCACAGTTACACCGCCGCACAGTTACACCGCCACACAATTACACCGCCACACAGCTACACCGCCACACAGCTACACCGCCACACAGCTACACCGCCACACAGCTAAACCGCCACACAGCTAAACTGCCACACAGTTACACCGCCACACAGTTACACCGCCACACAGCTACACCGCCACACAGTTACACCGCCACACAGTTACACCGCCTCACAGTTACACCGCCTCACAGCTACACCGCCACACAGCTAAACCGCTACACAGTTACACCGCCACACAGTTTAACGCCACAAACAGTTTCAAAACCCCCACAAAAGCTACACCGCCACACAGACACACCGCCACACAGTTACACCGCCACACAGTTACACCGCCTCACAGCTACACCGCCACACAGCTACACCGCTACACAGTTACACTGCCGCATAGTTACATCGCTACACAGTTACATCGCTACACAGTTACACCGCCACACAGCTACACCGCCACACAGCTACACCGCCACACAGTTAAACCGCCACACAGCTATACCGCCACACAGCTATACCGCCACACAGCTACACCACCACACAGCTACACCGCCACACAGTTACACCGCCACACAGCTACACCGCCACACAGTTACACCGCCACACAGTTAGATCGCTACACAGCTGCATAGTTACACCGCCACACAGTTACACCGCTACATAGCCACACAGTTACACCGCCTCACAGCCACACAGCCACACCGCCACACAGCTACACCGCCTCACAGCGACACAGCCACACCGCCACACAGCTACAACGCTACATAGTTACACTGCTACACAGCTACAACGCCACACAATTACATTGCTACACAGTTACACCGCTGCACAATTACACCGCCACACAATTACACCGCCACACAGCTACACCGCCACACAGCTACACCGCCACACAGCTACACCGCCACACAGCTACACCGCCACACAGCCACACCGCCACACAGCTACACCGCCACACAGCTACACAGCCACACCGCCACACAGTTACACCGCCACACAGTTACACCGCTACACAGTTACACCGCCACACAGTTACACCGCCACACAGCTACACCGCCACACAGTTACACCGCCACACAGTTACACCGCCACACAGTTACACCGCCACACAGCTACACCGCCACACAGCTACACCGCCACACAGTTACACCGCCACACAGTTACACCGCCACACAGTTACACCGCCACACAGTTACACCGCCACACAGCTACACCGCCACACAGCTACACCGCCACACAGCTACACCGCCACACAGTTACACCGCCACACAGTTACACCGCCACACAGCTACACCGCCACACAGCTACACCGCTACACAGTTACACTGCCGCATAGTTACATCGCTACACAGTTACATCGCTACACAGTTACACCGCCACACAGCTACACCGCCACACAGCTACACCGCCACACAGCTACACCGCCACACAGTTACACCGCCACACAGTTACACCGCCACACAGCTACACCGCCACACAGTTACACCGCCACACAGCTACACCGCCACACAGTTAAACCGCCACACAGCTACACCGCCACACAGCTACACCGCCACACAGTTACACCGCCACACAGTTAGATCGCTACACAGTTACATCGCCACACAGTTACACCGCCACACAGCTACACCGCCTCACAGCTACACCGCCACACAGCTACACCGCCACACAGCTACACCGCCACACAGTTACACCGCCACACAGCTACATCGCCGCATAGTTACACGGCTACACCGCCACACAGCTACACCGCCACACAGCTACACCGCCACACAGTGAAACTGCCACACAGCTACACCGCTACATAGTTACACAGCTACACCGCCACATAGTTACACAGCTACACCGCCGCATAGTTACACAGCTACACCGCCGCATAGTTACACCGCCACACAGCTACACCGCCACACAGCTACACCGCCACACAGTTACACCGCCACACAGTTACACCGCCACACAGCTACACCGCCACACAGCTACACCGCCACACAGCTACACCGCCACACAGTTACACCGCCACACAGCTACACCGCCACACAGTTAAACTGCCACACAGCTACGCCGCCGCACAGTTACACCGCCGCACAGCTACACCGCCACACAGCTACACCGCCACACAGCTACACCGCCACACAGTTACACCGCCACACAGCTACACAGCTACACCGCCACACAGTTACACCGCCACACAGTTACACCGCTACATAGTTACACCGCCACACAGTTACGCCGCTACACCGCCACACCGCTACACCACCACACAGCTACACCGCCGCACAGTTACACCGCTACATAGTTACACCGCCACACAGCTACACCGCCACACAGTTACACCGCTACACCGCCACACAGCCACACCGCCACACAGCTACACCGCCACACAGTTACACCGCTACACCGCCACACAGTTACATCGCCACAGTTACACCGCCACAGTTACACCGCCACACAGTTACACCGCCACACAGTTACACCGCTACATAGTTACACAGCTACACCGCCACACAGCTACACCGCCACACAGTTACACCGCCACACAGCTACACAGCTACACCGCCACACAGCTACACCGCCACACAGCTACACCGCCACACAGCTACACCGCCACACAGCTACACCGCCACACAGCTACACCGCCACACAGTTACACCGCCACACAGCTACACCGCCACACAGCTACATATGCAAAAAGGAAAAAAGAAAGGGGGCGCACAATAGCGTTATATTGTAACTGGAAAAAGAGAAAAGTAGAGAAAAATTTTCCCACCTTCTGTTTGCGCTTTTATTGAAGGGGCAAAACACTCAAAAGCCTTGCGGGGCTCTTTATACCCCCGTGCCCTTAACGGACCCCGATGGTTCTGGTGCTCCGCTGGGGATAACTGGTCGGAGAATAAGCCACAAAATGGAGAAAAGGAAAAAATGGCCCCGGCGCACGTAGGTGTAGGAAGAAAGCCAATCAAAGGGGCTTTTCATTAAAAGTTTTTTTTTTTAAAAATGTCCGGCATTCCCGTGACAAAATTAAAACAATGGGAACTTTAAAAAGACTTTACCGTTTCGCGCTGTACCCCGCGTTTTCATCAGAAGTAAAGAATCACTAAAAATAAAAATATATAGTGCTAACGTGTATTGAAATTTTGGATGAAATTATTTACAGGTAAGTGACTGAAGCCCCGGGGTGGGAAAATGGAAGACAATTGGGAGAAAAGGTGTCATCAAAAATGAAGCGAGCAGGGGAAAAGGACGGAAGCCCCGGGGGAGTCATATCGGGATCCCCGGGGATTGTTGAACTTCATATGTGTTACGATAAAAAAAATAAAATAAAATTGAATAGATGGTTTATGTTGTATTAAGGGGGTGGGGAAAAAAAGTTGAAGGTGGTGATTAGAAAATAAACCACCTAAAGATAAAGAAAAAAAGTGGGGAAAAAATAAAGAACACAGAAAGGCTGGTGAATGGGAGAAGAAGTGTCCAATAGCAATAAGGCGGTGAATAAAAATGGACCAATAAGAGTGCGGGAATGGTTTAAAAAAGGTTGCCGCTAAAAGAAGAAAATGTGCGCAAAAACAATTAAAATTTAGGAATAGATGCATATGATGGTTGAGGAAAGGGAGGTAAAATTGAATAAACCAAGGGGGTGGGTAAATATGGAGACCTCCTGTGAAGGTTTACTTTTGGTGGGTACTAGAATGTCCAATCGGTGTGCAAAAAATGAGCTCACCGATAGGCAAAGCTTTCCCGGGGTTATGAAAAAACCAATAAAAATGAAGTCTCCTCTAGGGGCAAATAACATAGGAAGTGCATGGGAGCTAGGGGCCCGTGCTAGCTAGACCAATATTGGTCATTAGCGGGTCTAGGGACCGGGACAGGGGGTGTGGGGTATGTTCTGGGGGATTAAGTATTGAGATTAGAGGGAAGATATATAAAAAAAAAAAAGACATCATAATCCCGGGGGTGCAGATGCCCCAGTGACTTAATGTGAACAGATGTAATTAACCTCTGAAAAATAAGTAAAATGGGACAAATAAATTAACTGGATACAAGTTGAATATACATTACAATCAAAAAAAACGGGGGAATAACAGATATTTTTTATTAGAACCTTCCCTTCGGAACAAGGAGCGCGATGTAATGCCAATGAGGGAGTATGTCTGGTACGTTCCTAGAATTGAAAAATTTAAATGTAAAATTTAAAATCAAAATTTTTTAGCCCATTTTGGTCTTTGGATTTAACTGAAACCATTTGTTAATAACATTTATTAGTGAAATAAAATAAAAAAAAATAACTTTTCGTTTTAGTAAAACGAACAAAGAGTACTTAAAGCGATCGTCTGAAAAGAGATGGAACATGGTTCAATGGAATTAATAAATTAACTCGTGGCATCATTGAGACCCTTGGGGGACAGAGTCTGTAATCTGTAGATCCCGAACATCTCTTTTTTCTGGAGAGCCTGTAAACGTTTGGTATTTCAGGGAAAAAAAATCAACTGGAGTGATATTTAAAGACATTAAAATCTCTGATAATTTTATTAAAATGACGTGACAACTGTGTAGAAAGGGCACCCCTTTTAAAAAACAAGCCCCCGTGGCCATTTTGGGGGGGGGTGTGGGGGTTTGGGCGTTTGCCAAATATTGGAGGAGCAGCTGCTTCGGGGCATATTAAAAAATGAACTTTTTAGTTTAATTTTGTTTTGAGGGGTATCACTTAGTAGTTTTTGAAAAATTTCAGAAGAGTAGTAATGCTGGTGAGCAAAGGGGAAAGAGGCGCCGACAGGGGGAACATCCAGATTGAGATGGGACTTCTTGATGTTTCTATAGGATCTTTGATTCGACTGGGGGTACCAAATTCTTTATATTCGGGGCCCCTTTTGTTTTTTAAAAACCGGGTTTTGTCGGAAAAATGGGCCTAGGGACGGGGCTTTTTTTAAATATACCCGTGTCGTTCTAGCTTTTTTGAATTGCTGATCTTGAGGAAATTGAATTGGGTAATGAGAGAATACTTTATTTTTGAACGTCATAAATGATTTTTCTTCTTTTTTTTCAAGGCATTCTTTTGTCAGGGTTTTCGGGTTTCGTTGGGGGATCTAAAAAAAAAAGATTCCAGGATATTTTTTCTCCGGAATTATTTGTTAGAATATTTTTTTTTATTTATATATCCGAGTCTTCCGTGCAATTTTTGCGTATCCTTTTTTAAATTGGCCAAACGGTAATTGCAACCAAGGCTTATGGTGGGCACTTTTGAAATGGTATATGAATTGCTGTCACCCTTTTAAAGTGAGTGGGTTTAAAAAATTAAACCTTTTTTGAAAATATTTAAAAAACTAAGAATTCTTGGATTCTGCACTAGTTTTTGTTAAAAAAGAAATCCCTTGGGTTTTTGTTTTCAGGTGGGTTTAAAAAATGGGGGAAAAAACCTCCGGGGGTCCTGTCCAAAAAAAAAAGAATCGTCTATATATCTCTTATACAGGATATATATTGAAATGGGGGGGCCCCTAAATATCATTCCCAATGCTCCCATAAAAATTTTGCATAAGAAGGGGGGAACTCTGGTACCCTAGCGGTGCCCCTTATCTCCTATAGTGGCGCTATTTGATGAAAAAAAAATTTTTTTTTTAATATTTTTTCAAACCCTTTTAAGGAATTCTTTTTTAAAAAATCAGAGTTGCACTATTATCTCTTGTTTTAGTGATTTTTATTCGTGAAGCGCGGGTACAAGCGCGAAATCGTAAATTTTTTTTTAAGTTCCCAGTTTTAATTTTGTCCGGTAATGCCCAGACATTTTTTGAATAAAAACTTTTTAATGAAAAGCCTTTAGCTTGGCTTTTTTTTCCTACACCTGCCGTCCCGGGTCCCCTTTTTTTTCCCTTTCTCTCCATTTTTTGGCCCACGTTACATCGCTACACACCACAAAACCCCCACCATACCCCCTCCAGCACCCGCCACACAGCAAACCCCCCCCACGTTACACCGCCACAAGCTACACCCCTACAAGGTTTAATTTTAACCCCCACAACCCCGCTACCATCGGGGCCCCATAATTACACGGGGTAAAAACCGCCAACACAGCTACAAACCCCCACCAGTTTAAACTGCCACACAGTTTCCAACCGCCAAAAAAGGGTTTCACCCGCTACCAAAAGCCGCCAAAAGTTAAAACTTCGCACCCCCCCCGGCATAGTTAAAACCCCCCACACAGCCCACACCGCCACACAGTTTTAAAACCCCCCCACACAAACTACACCGGGCCCCAAAAAAGTTAAAACCGCCACACAGGGGTACACCGCCCACAAATTACGCCGGGCCCCACAGTTTACAACCGCCGGAAAAGCTATCCCACCAAAACCCAAATTTCAAACCCCCCCCAATTAACAACCCCCCACCCCCAGCTTAAAAAACCGCCACACACTACATCGCTACAAAACAGGGTAAAAACCGCCCACACAGCTAACACCGCCACAACCAATTTTCACCGCCAAAACAGTTAAAAACCGCCAACACAGCTTCCCGGCCACCAGTACAAGGGCCCCCCCACACAGTTTACACCGCCACAACAGCTAACCCCGCCGGGACAGTTTTTGCCGCCCCACCGGACCCCACCCAGGGGGGGGGGGGGGTTGGGGGGCCGGGCCCCAAAACTACAACCCCCCACAAGCGTAAACCCCCGGCCACATAGCTACCCCCTTTCACAGGTACAAAACCCCCGGGCCCCAAAGCTAACCGCCCACCAAAACCCCCCGCACCGGGCCCCCACCTAGCACCCCCTCCGGGAAAGGGTTTAAAATTTCCACACAGCTACACCCGCCACAGTTACGGCCGCCCGGGCACCAGTTACAAACCACCCGCACAGCTCACCGCCACACAGCTACCCCGGCCAAACCCGCTACAGGCCGCCAAAAAAATTACCCGCCCCACAGCTACACCGCTTTCCCCCCGACTTTCATCGCTACACAGCTTTCAACCCCCCAAAACCCGCTACACCCCCCACAACCCGCTACAACCCCCACAAAAGCTACACCCCACACAGTTTAACAAAAAGGAAAACCCACTCACAACCACACCGGGCCCCAACAGCTACCCCGCCAAAACCCGTTAAACCGCTAAAACCGCCACACTTCAGGGTTAACCCTCCCCCTTCAAACCCCCACACAGCTACAACCCCCCACAAAAGCCAAAAACCCCCCAACCCGTTTCACCGCACACAGTTTTTCACCCCCACAAAGGGTAAAAACCGGCCCCACAGTCTAAAAAAACCGCCACAACAGTTTTCAAACCGCCCCCCAAGTTACCCTCGGGTAACACAGCCCCACCCCCCAACAGCCCCACACCCCCCACACAGTACACCGGGGCCCCCACACTACACCGCTACCCAGAAAAATCGCCGCTTTGTTTAAAAACCCCTAAAACCGGCCCCCAAAAGCTACACCCAAAAAGTTTCACCGGGCCCCAAAAGTTTAAACTTTCCACAAAAACTACACCGCCCCCATAGTTAAAAACCCCAAGGCCCAAACCCCCCGCCGCACTAGGTTTTAACACCCGCCCCCAACGCCCCGCCCCCGAAAAAAGCCCCACACCGCCCAACAAGCAGCTACACCCCCCACACAGTTTACACCGGGCCCCACAGCTACATTCCGGGGCCCCACAGTTTTCCCCCCACGCACCTACCCCCGCTACACCGCCCAAAAGGGGTACACCGCCACACAGCCCCTAAAACCGGGCCCCAACCCCGTTACCCGCCACACAAACTAAACAACCGGGCCACACAGCTTTCACCGGGCCCCCACAGCTAAACCCCCGACAAAACAAAAACAATTACAGCCCCCGCCCACATGGGTTTAAAACCGGGGCCCCCCTAGTTTCACCCCACAGCAGCTTAACCCAACCCCCACACGGTTTCACCGGGGCCCACACACAAAACCTCCAAAAACCCCGCTACACCCCGCCCCCTTTACACCGCCCACAGTTACAAAAACCCAAAAAAACCCCCCAAGTTTAACCCCCGCCCCCGGACACGGGAAAGACATAGTTACCGCCGCCGGGGGACAAGGGTTAAAACCCCCCACACAGCTACCAAACCGGCCCCCACAGGCTACACCGCCCACACAGGGTTTCATCGCTTCAAACCCCTAAAACGCTAAAAATTTGCTTTTCACACCCACACCGCCCAAAGTTACCCCAAAACAGCTACAACCCCACACGGGTTAAACCGCCACACAGGGTAAAACCCCCGGGCCAAACCAACCCACACCGCCACACAGGGTTTCAACCGCCACACAGGTTTCATCGGGCCCCAAAAGTTACACCGGGGAACCCTAGTTACCCCCCCCCCAACCTACACCCCCGCCACAGATTCACCGGGTACAAAAAAAACCCCCACAAAACCTTTCCCCCCGGGCCACACAGTTACCCCCGCCACCCCAGTTAAAATCGCCACACCGCTCTACACCGGGTACAAAACATGGATAGGGTTTAAATTTGCTACATTGTTAATACGGTTGAAAAATAAGTTTTTCCAACAAGTCCAACCAGCGGGGTTTAAATAATTAAAAAAAAAAAAAAAAAAACAGATTCGCTTTCACAGGGGGCCCCCACCCCCTTTTTCCCCCCTCTAGGCTGAAAGTTCATCATTCCCGGCCTCTGCTACACCCGGGCCGTCACAATTTTTCCGGGTCTCTAACGCCGCAGACCTTTACACTGACCGGCTTTTGCTACACCCGCCCCTCACACTCTCCCGGGTCTGCTACACCCGGCCCCCCTTTTCAATCCCCGGGCCCCCCCGCTACACCCAGCCCATCCCTTAAAACCGGGGTCTGTTCACCCGCAGCCTCCCCAAATCCCCGGGTTGGGTACACCCGCCGCCTCACCTCCCCCGGCTCTGGCTACAAACCCCCGGCCCACCTCCACTCACCGGCTCCCGTACACCCCGGGAGGCCCCCAAATCGACCTGGGTCGCACACCCCCGCCCCCCCCCACTCACCGGCTCCGCTACACCCGCCGCCTCACACTCACCGGCTCTGCTTTCACCCGGGCCGGGCCTCTAACTCCCCCCGGCCTCCCCTACACCCCCAGCCCACACCACCGGGTCCCCTACACCCGCCCGGCCCCCCACTCACCCCCGCCCCAAAAAACCCCTTCACACCCCCCCCGGCTCTGCTACACCCGCCGCCTCTTTACTCACCCTCCTCGCTACAAAAAGCCCACCCTCAGGCCTTACACCCCCCCTCACAACCCAAACCCCGCAACCCCCCTCACCTCGGGCCCGCTTTTCAACCCCCCCGCCTCTCACACCCGGGTCTGCAAAACCCGCAGGGCCCCACAAACACCGGTCCTTCCGGGGCCCCCACCCCCCTCAGCCCTCACCCCTCACCGGGTTGCTACACCCGCAGCCCCCACACTCACCGGCTTCCCACCACCCCGCCGCCTCACATTTACCGGGTCTGCTCCCCCCGCACCTCCACCACCGGGGTCTGCACACCCCAGCCTCCCACTCACCCGAGCCCTTTCCCCCCTCCCAGTTTTTGGGTTTCCCGACTTGTTATTTAACGTCGCCCCATCCTTTTTTGGGGTACCAACGGATAAAAAAAACCCCCCCCCGACAAAAGGGGGGGGGGAGGAAGAGGAGAAAATGGACGGGACTGGAAAGGGGTCGGCAGGGAGGGGGCCAGAAGGAGGGGGGGGGGCTCAGGAACCCCCATCATCACCCGCGGGGGGGCACCGCAGGGGGCCCCTGTGCCCCAACCCAAACCCTCCAAACAAAAAGGGGAAACCCCAGATGGGGGGGAGGGGGAGCGATGGGCGGAAAACCGGGGGGTGGACCCCCAATGAATGGAGGAAAAGGGGGGGGCTGCAGCCCCAACCAGCAGAAAAAGAGGAAAAATCCCCAAGGGGGATGGGGGGGTGATCCCAGGATGGGGCAATATCCCGGGGGATGGGGATCTCCCGGGGATGGGAGAGGGGGATCCCGGTATGGGGGGTGATCCCCAAGGGTGGGGGGGGCGACAAGGTGGGGGGGTCCCAGGGGGGAAGGGTCCCCGGGGGATTTGGGAGAGGGCCCGGGGGGATGGGGGGGGTGATCCCGGGAGGAAAGGGGGAGTATTCCCCGGGGGATGGGGGGTGATCCCAGGGTGGGGGATTGGGTCCTTGGGTGGGGGGAAATATCCCGGGGGATGGGGGGAAATGACCCTTTTCCCCGGGGGATGGGGGAATTTTCCCAAAAAGGGGGGGAAAAGATCCCAAAGGGGGGGGATCCCGGGGGATGGGGGAGTGATCCGGGAAAGGGGAGCCCAGGGTGGGGGGTGATTCCCGGAGGGGTTTGGGGGAGTGATCCGGGGTTGGGGGGGTGATCCCCCCCGGGTGGGGGGTGATCCTGGAAGGGTGGGGGATGATTTTCCCCAAAGGGAGAAAAAAATCCCCCCAGGATGGGGGGGAAATTTTTCCCCCCCGGGGGAGGGAGGGGATCCCGGGAGAAAAGGGGGGGGGATGATCCCGGGGGGATGGGGGGTGATCCCAAGGGGGGATGGGGGAGTTTATCCCAGAAATGGGGGATGACCCGAGGGGTGGGGGGGGTACCCGGAAAGGAAAAATCCCGGGGGATGGGGGGTGATCCCAGGAAAGGGGGGGGAATTCCGGAGGAATTTGGGGGTTTATCCCGGAGGATGGGGGGGTAGGATTTCCCGGGGGAAGGGGGGAATCCCGGGGGTTGGGGGGAAAATTTTAAAAAGGGGGAAGAAACCAGGAAGGATGGCCCCGGGGTGGGTTCCCGGAAGGAAAAAATCCAAAAAGGATGGGGGGTGATTTCCCGGGGGGATGGGGGGAATTAGAGGGTTGGGGTACCCTGGGAAAAAAACCCGAGGATTGGGAAGGGTTCCCGAGGAAATTGGGGTTAGTACCCAAAAAATGGGGGACGGGGAAATTCCCAAGGGAAGAATTTCCCGAGGAGTGGGGAAAAAGGTCCCAAAGGGCTTTGAGCCGAGGGGATCCGGGGGGTGGATTCCCAAGAGGGGAAAAAGGAAAACCCGAAAGGAAAAATTCCCCCCAGGAAAACCAAAAAAGGAAGATCCCCGGGGGGGAAATGTTTCCCCCGGGGGGATGGGGAGATCCCGGGGGGAAAAGGGGGGATTTTAAAAGGGAAAAATCCCGGGGGGATTGGGGAAGAAACCCGAGGAAAAATCCAAAAGGAAAAATTGGGGGGTGAAGAAAAAGGGGGAAAAAACCCGAAAGGGAAAAATTTCCAAAAGGGATTGGGGGATGTTCCCAAAAGGGGGAAAATCCAAGGATGGGGGGAGTGACCCCGGGGGAAGGAAAACCCGGAGGATTTGGGGGGGAAGGGGTAGGGGGAAGGGTTCCCCAAGGGGGGGATGGGTCCCGAAAGGTGGGGAAATAATCCCGGGGGGATGGGGGGAAGATCCAAAGGGTGAAAAAGGGGGGTGAAACCCGAGGATGGGGGGAAGGGGATCCGGGGGATGGTGGGGGTGATCCGGAAGGAGGATTCCAGGGGGAAAAATCCAAAAGGGAAAAATCCCCGAGGGAAAAATTCCCAAAGGGGGGGCCCCGGGAAGAAACCAAGGGGAAGGAAACCCAAGGAGGGGGGGGAAAGGGGGTTTCCCCCGAGGGGGTGAACTCGAAAAAGGGAAAGGGAAACCTGGGGGAAAGGGGAAGGTCCCGGGAAAAATCCAAAGGAAAAATTCCCGGGGGAAGGGCCAAGAGGGAAAAGGGCCAAGAAGGGAAAATCCAAGAGGTTAAAGGGAAACCAAAGGAAAGGGCCAAGAGGAAGGGTCCAAGAGGAAGGTCCCCAAAGGGAAAAAACCCAAAGGAAAAATTTCCCAAAAGGAAGAAACCCCAAAAGGAAGAACCAAGAGGAAAGTCCAAGAGAAGATCCAAAAAGGGAAAAATCCAAAAAGGAAGATCCAAAGGGGGAAAAGGTCCAAGGACCCGGGGGGAGTCCCAAGGAAAAAGGGGGAGGAATCCCAAGGGGAAAAAATCCAAGAGGGGGAAAAAATCCCAAGGGGGGGAAATTTCCCGGGGGGGGGGGGGGGAACAAAATGGGGGGAAAAAATTTCCCCCAGGAAGTAAGGGGGGTGAATCCCCCGGAAAAAAGAAAGAAAAAAGGAAAAAAACCGGGGGAAGGGTTCCCAAGGGGGGGGAATATTGGGGGATGGGGGGGTGATCCCAGGATAAGGGTTCCCGGGGGAAGAAACCAGGGGGAAAGGGGGGGGTTTCCGGGGGAAGAATCCAGGGGGAAGGGGGGGAAACCCAGAGGAAGGTTCCCAAAGGGGGGGGAAAAACCAGGAGGAAAAAAATCCAAGGGGGAGGGGGATACCCGGGGGAAAGAAACCGGGGGAGGGGGGAAAAATGATCCCGGAGGAAGGAAACCAGGGGGACAATATTCCCAAGGGGGGAAAGGAAAACCCGGGGGGGAAGAATCCAGGAGGAAGGCCCAAGGGGGGACCCCAAGGGGGAAGGGGGAAGGGAAAGCCAGGGGGAAAAGAAGTGATCCCGGGGGAAATTTATCCCAGGAGGGGCATTCCAAGGGGGGGGGGAAAAATCCCCAAGGGTAGAAAACCCCAAAAAGGGGGGGAAAAAAAAAAAGGGGGAACAAAGGGGGGGTTCCCAAAGGGTTGGGGGGGGAAACCCCGGGGAAAATCCAAGGGGGGGAAAAGGGCCGGGGGAAGAATACCAAATGGGGGGGGAAAAACCCAAAGGGGGAAAACCAGGGGGAAGGGGGGGAACCCAAAAGGGGAAAAACCAAGGGGGGGAAAAATCCCCAAAAAAACCGGGGGAAGAATCCAATAAGGGGAAAAAATCCCCAAAAAAATTTCCCAAGGGGGAAAAATCCCCGGGGGAAAAATCCCCAAAGGGGGGGGAAACCCAGGGGGGAAAAATCCCGGGGGGGGAAGGGTCCCAGGAGGGGGGGGAATTGGGGGTGGAAACCCCGAAAAGAATCGGGGGGAAAAAAAAAAAATCCGGGGGAAGAATCCCAAGGGGGGGGAAAAACCCGGAAAGAAACCGGGGGAAAAAAAACCGGAAAGAATCCCCAAAGGGGGGAAAAATCCCAAGGGGGAAAGGGAAGAAACCGGGAAGAAACCAAGGGGGGGATTTCCAAAAGGAAAAATCCAAGGAGGGGGGGGATAACCCGGGGGAAGTAAAACCAAGGAAAGGGGGGTACCCGGGGGAGAAATCCCCCAAGGGTAAATGATCCCAAAAAATGGGGGGGTGAAACCCAAAAAATTGGGAGGGGGGTGATCAGTGGAAAGGGGGGGTGATCCCGGGGGGATGGGGGGAAAAATCCCGGGGGAAGAAAATCCAAGAGGGGTGGGGGAGTGATCCCGGAAGGATGGGGGGTGATCCCGAGGAAAAAAATCCCCAAGGAAAAGGGGGGGGAATGATCCCCCGGGGGATGGGGGGTATCCCAGGGTGGGGGAGTGGGTCCCGGAGGGAAAATCCAAAGGGGGATGGGGGAGTGATCCCAGAGGATGGGGGGGTGATTTCCCAGGAAGAATCCAAAGGGTGGGGGAAATGATCCCGAAAGGGGGGAAAACCAGGGGGTGGGGGGAAATGATCCCGGGGGGAATGGGGGGGGAAACCAAAGGGGGTGGGGGTGAAACCCGGGGAAGAAAAAAAGGAGAGGGTGGGGGGATTCCCCCGGAATGAAACCCCAAGGGTGGGGGCAGTTATCCCGGGGGAAAAAATCCCGGGGGATGGGGGGGTGACCCCGAGGAAAATCCAAAAAAAGGACTGGGGGAAAAAAGAACCCCGGGGGTTTGGGGGAGTGTTTCCCGGGGAAAAAGGGGGGGGAAAAAAAGACCCGGGAAGGGGGGAAACCCGGGGGATGGGGGAGTAAACCCGGGCCCGGGGATGGGGAGTGATTTCCCGGGGGGATGGGGGGGTTTTATCCCGGAGGGGAAAAAACCAAAGGGGGGGGGGGGAGTGACCCGGGAAAATCCCCAATGGGGGGAGGGAGGATCCCGGGGGGTGGGGAAACCCCAAAGGGGGGGAAAAAAATCCCAAGGGTGGGGGGGTATCCCGGAGGGTGGGGGGTGATCCCAGAAGAAAACCCGGGGGAAAGGGGGGGTGAATTCCCAGGAAGGGAAACCGGAGGATGGGGGATGATCCCAGGAGAAAGGGGGGAAACCGGGGGATGGGGGGGTGACCTGGGGATGGGGGGTGATCCCGGGGGGATGGGGGGATCCCAAAGGTGGGGGGGTGATTTCCCAGGAAGAATCCCCGGTAGGATGGGGGGGAATGATCCCCCGGGTGGGGATGATCCCGGGGAAGAATTTCCCGGGGGATGGGGGGAATGATCCCGGGGGAAAGGGGGGGGATCCCCAAGGATGGGGGGGTTTAAACCCCAGGGGAAAAGGGGGAAAAAGATCCCGGGGGAAGAATCCAAAAGGAAAGGGGGGTGAAAAACCAGGAAAATCCCAAAAATGGGGAGGAAGAGGAAAAATCCCCGGGATTTTTTCTTTTTTAGGGGAAAAAAAGAACCCCGGGGTGGGGGAAAGGCCCCCAGGAGGTATGATCCCGGAGGAAAAGGGGGGAAGTGGGTCCCAAGGGGAAGGGAAACCCGAAATGGGGGGAAGGGAGGGTCCCGGGGGGGGGGGGGAGGATCCCCAGGAAAGGGGGGTAATCCGGAGGGTGGGGGGGAAGGAGGGGGGGTGATCCCAAAGGGGGGGAAAAATCCCAAAAGGGGGGGGGATGACCCAGGGAAAACCCAAGGGGGGTTGGGGAAATGATTCCCAAAAGGGGAAAATCCCGAAGGGTGGGGGGGGTGATCCCGGGGGGGGGATAGGGGAGGATGAATCCCCGGGGATGGGGGGAAAAGATCCCAGAATGGGGGAAAAAAGGGTCCCGAAGGTTTTGGGGGGGGAAGGGATCCCGAGGAAGGGGGGGGCCCAAGGATGGGGGATGATCCCAAGGGTGGGGGGGGAAATGAACCCCCGGGGGGAAGGGGAAAACCCGGGGGGGGGAATTTAATCCCGGAGGAAATCCCAAAAGGAAAGGGGGGGTGAACCGGAGGGGGGGAAATACGGGAAGGGGTGGATGATTCCCCCAGAGGGGGGAAAATCCCGTGAAAGGGGGTGGGGGGGGATGAAACCCGGGGGAAGAAAAGGGTCCCCGGAGGAAAAAGGGGGAAAAAATCCCGGGGAATTTTAAACCCCAAAGGGGGGGGAAATGTCCCAGGGTGGGGGAAAAAACGGAATTTCCCGGGGGAAAAAGGGGGGTTTTAGGGTGGGGGGGTGATCCCCGGGGGGGGAAAATCCCCCGGGGGGAGGAAGAATTTGCCCCAGGATGGGGGGCCCGGAAAAATTGGGGGGAAAATTGGGTCCCCAGGATGGAGCATGATCCCGAGGGGGGGAATAATCCCGGAGGATGGGGGGAGTGGAATTTCCCCGGGGGTTGGGGGGAAATGTCCCGGGGGAAGGGGGAGTGATCCCGGGGGGGGGAGGATCCCCGGGGGAAGGGAACCCGGGGGACGGGGGGTGACTGGGGGGTGGGGGTATCCTGGGGGAATTTCCCCGGGGGAAAAAAGAATCCGATGGGGAAGAATTTCCCGGAGGGGGGAGTGATTTCCCCGGGGGAAAAACCAGGGGGATGGGGGGTAGGGTCCCCAGGGTGGGGGGAAGGAACTCCAAGAAAGGGAAATTGGAACCCGGAGGGAAGAAGCCAAAAGGGAAAAGGGTGGAGGGGGAAACCCAGGTTCCCGGGTAAGGGATCCCAAGGGGCGGGGAACCCCAAAGGGGGAAAAGGGGATGGGAAAAGTCCCGGGAAGGGGTCCAAAAAGGGGATTCCAAAAGGGGGAAAAATCCCAAAAAAAGGGAAAAAATCAAAGAGGAGGCCGGGGAAAGGGTCCCAAAAGGGGAAAAATCCAAGAGGGAAAAATTCCAAGGGGGAAAATTAAGGGAAATCCAAGAGGAAAGGTCCAAGAGGAAGGTCCAAAAGGGGAAAATTTAAAAGGGGGTTTCCCAAAAAGGGGAAAAGGGGCCCCAAAGGGAAAATCCAAGAAAGGGGTCCAAAGGGGAAGGGGTCCCAAAAAGGGGGAAATTTTCCCAAGAAAGATTCCCAAAAAAGAGGAAGATTCCAAGAAAAGTCCCAATTTGAAAAATTCCAAAAAGGAAGATCCCAAAAGGAAAAGACCCAAAGGGAAATTCCGTAAGGGGAAAATTTCAAAAGGTAAGAAGGGGAAAAACCCAAAAAGGGAAAAATCCCAAAAGGAAATTTATTTAAAAAGGGAAAAATTCGAAGAAAGAAGAAAAAAAGGAGGAAAAATTTTCCCGAAGGGAAATTCCAAAAGAAAAAAAAGAAACCCCAAAGGGGGGGAAAATTGGGGGATGAAAAGGGAAATAATTTAAATTTTCCCGGGGAAACCAAGGAAGAATAAAAGAGGAAGGGTTTCCCGGGGGAAAAATCCCCAAGGGGGGGAAAGGATCCCCCCCAGGAAAGGTTTCCAAAGGGGAAAAATTTCCAAAAAAATTTCCCGGGGGAAAATTCCCCGGGGGAATGATTATTCCCGGGGGAAATTTCCAAAAAAGGAAAAAGATTTCCAAAGGGAAAATTCCCAAAGGAAGAATCCAAAGGGTTGGGCTTTCCCAAAAGGGAAACACTCCAAGAATGGAAGAACCAAAAAACAAAAGGAAGGGAATTTTCCCCAAAAAGGAAAAAATCCCAAAATTAAAAAGGGGGAGTGATCCCGGGGGAAAGGGTGGGGAAAGGGCCCAAAAGGAAAATCCCAAAAAAGGGAAAAGTTGGAAAAACCCCCCCCCCCCCCCCCCCCCCAAAAAAATTAAAAAAAAAAATTAAAAAAAAGGGGAGAAAAAAAGAAGGAAAAATCCAAAAAGGGAAAAATCCCGGGGGAAAAACCAAAAGGGGGGATTGGGGAATGAACCGGGGGATAAAAAAATCCCAAAAAGGATAGGAAACCCCGAAGGGAATGACCCGGGAAAAGGGGGAAATGTCCCGAGGAAAAGGCCGGGAAAATCCCCAAAAGGGGAACATTCCCCGAGAAAAATTGGGGGATATCCCGGAAGGGGGGGAATTTCCGAGGAAGAAAACCCCGGGGAAAAAATGAGGGATAAAACCCCGGGAAATTGGGGAAATACCCCCCAAAAAAATCCCAAAAGGATGGGGGAGTGTTTCCCCCAGGGGGGAAATGATCCCAAGGGGGAGGGGGTTTTCCAAAGGGGGTGGGGGGTGATTTCCCGGGAAGGAAGGGGAGTGAACCCGGAGGGGGGAAGGGTTCCCAGAGGATGGGGAGTGATCCCGGGGGACCCAGAACCCGGGGCATGGGAAATGTTTCCCCAGGAAGAATCCAAAGGGTGGGGGGATTTTATCCCCCCGGAGGATGGGGGGGGTCCCCGGGGGAAAATCCCGGAGGAATTGGGGGGTAAACCCCAGATGGGGAAGTAAACCCAAAGGGGGGGGAAACCAGGAGGATGGGGGAGGGGACCCCCCCAGGAGTCCCTTTGGAAGGGGGTGATCCCGGGGGAAAGGGGGAGTGTCCCGGGGGGGGCGGGGGGAAACCCCGGGGGATTGGAAAAGGGGGTGATCCGGGGGAAGGAACCGGGGGGAATTTTGGGAATGAAAACCCGGGGCGGAAGAAATTTCCCCAAAAGGAAAGGGAGGGGTGAATTTCCCGGGGGGAGGGGGATTCAAGGGAGGTTTTGGGGAGTATTTTGGGGGGAAAATTCCCGGAGGGGGGGGAGTGATTTCCCCGGGGGGATTGGGGGATGGAGGAGGCGAATCCCAAGGGTGGGGGAGTGATCCCTGAGGACGAATCCAGGAGGATGGGGGAGTGATCCCGGAGGATGGGGGAGTGATCCCTGAGGAAGAATCCAGGAGGATGGGGGAGTGATCCCGGAGGATGGGGGAGTGATCCCGGAGGATGGGGGAGTGATCCCGGAGGAAGAATCCAGGAGGATGGGGGAGTGATCCCGGAGGAAGAATCCAGGAGGATGGGGGAGTGATCCCGGAGGATGGGGGAGTGATCCCGGAGGAAGAATCCAGGAGGAAGACTCCACGAGGAAGCTTCCAAGAGGAAGATTCCAAGAGGAAGGGTCCAAGAGGAAGGGTCCAAGAGGAAGGGTCCAAGAGGAAGGGTCCAACAGGAAGGATCCAAGAGGAAGGATCCAAGAGGAAGGATCCAAGAGGAAGATTCCAAGAGGAAGATTCCAAGAGGAAGATTCCAAGAGGAAGAGTCCAAGAGGAAGAGTCCAAGAGGAAGGATCCAAGAGGAAGATTCCAAGAGGAAGATTCCAAGAGGAAGATTCCAAGAGGAAGATTCCAAGAGGAATGATTCAGAAGGAAGATTCGAAGATGAAGAATAAAGGAGGAAAAATCCAGCAGGAAGATTCCAAGAGGAAGAATATAGGAGGATGAGGGAGCGATCCAGGAGGAAGATTCCAAGAGGAAGGATCCAGGAGGAAGATTACAAGAGGAAGGATCCAGGAGGAAGATTCCAAGAGGAAGGATCCAGGAGGAAGATTCCAAGAGGAAGAATCCAGGAGGAAGAATCCAAGAGGAAGAATCCAAGAGGAGGAATCCAAGAGGAAGAATCCAAGAGGAAGAATCCAAGAGGAAGAATCCAAGAGGAAGAATCCAAGAGGAAGAATCCAGAAGGAAGAATCCAAGAGGAAGAATCCAGAAGGAAGAATCCAAGAGGAAGAATCCAAGAGGAAGAATCCAAGAGCAAGAATCCAAGAGGAAGAATCCAAGAGGAAGAAACCAAGAGGAAGGGTCCAAGAGGAAGGGTCTAAGAGGAAGAGTCCAGGAGGAAGAGTCCAGGAGGAAGAGTCCAAGAGGAAGATTTCAAGAGGAAGAATCCAAGTCCGTGACAATGACACTAATTTCACATCAAATAAGCCAATGCAGATGTTGGACAGATGTGAATTTTGTTCTTTTGTTTTATTAAAAAATGAAGATGTATTTGTTCTTCATTCACATTGTATTCTATTTAGTATATACAGCAGGAGCCGGCACAGCACAGGTCTGGCTGGGACCTGTGGTTCTCCAAGCAGGATTTCTATGTTCCCCGGGCTTAGATCTGGACGTATTTACAGATGTATTTACGTCTGTAAATACATCACCAACTGAGCCTAAAATTATGACCAAGTAGCTTACAATGGCTACCTATCGGAACAAAGAAATCCTGCTTGGAGAACCACAGGTCCCAGCCAGATTTGTGCTGTGTTGGCTGTTGCTGTACATACAAAATAAAATATAATGTGAATGAAGAACAAATACATCTTCATTTTTTAATAAAACAAAAGAACAAAATTCACATCTGTACAACATCTGCATTGGCTTATGTAATGTAAAATGAGTTAAATACTCTCCCTTTTTTAAGATCTGTTCTAGCTATTCTTTCTTTCTTTCTTTGGAGAGCTTAGATATATTTGCTTTAATTTTAAACGATCAACTTTTTCTCTACATTGCAATGTATTTTACTTCATTTGATTTTTCTCTTTATTCATTCATTTGAGAGACGACTCTTTTTGGTCTTCACTAACAGGTGGAAGGATTTCTCGCTGATTTCCAGCCTGTCTCGAATCGGAATACATGTTAGGTGCAGTCCTTCTGCGCCTAAGTCCCGCACTGCGCCCCACACACTGGCGAGGCGCAGGGGACTTTACAAGACATGTATGAGCGCACCTCGGGCACCGACATGAATGAGGCGCAGCTTTCACTAAAAATCCCATGAAAACGGGCGCTCCGACGCGGCGAGCTTCATACATGTCGCCCTATGTGTCTGTATCCAAGTCACAACTATAGAGAGAATGTATCTGACATCAGCCCCTTGTGCTGCTCACATCTGTCACATCTACAGCGGGAAAAAGTAAGTGACCCTTTGAATCTAGGAAGCCCTTTAGCAGCAGTCACCTCAGCCAAACCTCTCAGCTCCTCCGAATGTCAGGCATACCGTTGTGCAGCGCCCCCTACAGCTCACAGCCGTCCAATAGGGCGAAGGTCAGGAATCGGTTGATCGAAAACTCAAATCATTCCCCCTCCCTTGTTCCAGCACCTGACGTCTCTTCAGCTGAAGGTCATGGACTGAGAACCCTCCACCTCCTGGAAGATGTCCTCATGCACCTCAAGGGTCACAAAGTGTCCAGAGCCGCACATCAGTAGATTCTGTACCTTCTTCAGCTTCCTGCACCCTATCCCCGTCCCATACACCAGACACCGATCCTATCCCCGTCCTATACACCAGACACCGACCCTATCCCCGTCCTGTACACCAGGCACTGACCCTATCCCCATCCTGTACACCAGGCACTGACCCTATCCCCGTCCCATACACCAGACACCGACCCTATCCCGTCCTATACACCAGACACGACCCTATCCCCGTCCCATACACCAGACACCGACCCTATCCCTGTCCCATACACCAGACACCGACCCTATCCCCGTCCTATACACCAGACACCGACCCTATCCCGTCCTATACACCAGACACCGACCCTATCCCCGTCCCATACACCAGACACCGACCCTATCCCCGTCCTATACACCAGACACTGACCCTATCCCCGTCCCATACACCAGACACCGACCCTATCCCCGTCCCATACACCAGACACCGACCCTATCCCCGTCCTATACACCAGACACCGACCCTATCCCCGTCCCATACACCAGACACCGACCCTATCCCCGTCCTATACACCAGACACCGACCCTATCCCCGTCCTATACACCAGACACCGACCCTATCCCCGTCCCATACACCAGACACCGACCCTATCCCCGTCCCATACACCGACCCTATCCCCGTCCTATACACCAGACACCGACCCTATCCCCGTCCTATACACCAGACACCGACCCTATCCCCGTCCTATACACCAGACACCGACCCTATCCCCGTCCCATACACCAGACACTTACCCTATCCCGTCCTATACACCAGACACCGACCCTATCCCCGTCCTATACACCAGACACCGACCCTATCCCCGTCCTATACACCAGACACCGACCCTATCCCCGTCCTATACACCAGACACCGACCCTATCCCCGTCCTATACACCAGACACCGACCCTATCCCCGTCCCATACACCAGACACCGACCCTATCCCCGTCCAATACACCAGACACCGACCCTATCCCCGTCCTATACACCAGACACCGACCCTATCCCGTCCTATACACCAGACACCGACCCTATCCCCGTCCTATACACCAGACACCGACCCTATCCCGTCCTATACACCAGACACCGACCCTATCCCCGTCCTATACACCAGACACCGACCCTATCCCGTCCTATACACCAGACACCGACCCTATCCCCGTCCTATACACCAGACACCGACCCTATCCCCGTCCTATACACCAGACACCGACCCTATCCCCTTCCTATACACCAGACACCGACCCTATCCCGTCCAATACACCAGACACCGACCCTATCCCTTCCTATACACCAGACACCGACCCTATCCCCGTCCTATACACCAGACACCGACCCTATCCCCGTCCTATACACCAGACACCTATTACTATTACTGTGAACTGATTACCTACATGCAGATATTGGGCCGATGCAGCCACTTACCTTCATAGGGGAGATATGCGAGTGGGAGACGTAACCATGGACATTCTCGATTTGTGAAAGGTTCTTCTCAGAAACATGTACGAGCTCTGGCGCCTTCATAGGGTTGGCCAGGTGGGCCGGGCTGTGTTCCAGAGGAGGAGAGTCATCATCCTGGTACCGATATTTCTGGAAAAAAGATTGGTATATTAGTATCAGCTCAAAACCTACAGTAACCACCCTCATCCATGTACTGTACCATTACCACCCTCATCCATGTATTTTACCATCACATCAACCATCTATTGTACCATCATCCACGTATTGTACCACCACCATCATCCCTGTATTGTACCATCACCATCATCCCTGTATTGTACCATCACCCCCATCATCCCTGTATTGTACCATCACCATCATCCTTGTATTGTTCCATCACCCCCATCATCCACATATTGTACCACCACCATCATCCCTATATTGTACTATCACCCCCATGACCAATGTACTGTCCCTATATAAATATTAAAAAAAATGTTGCCCCTTGAAAAGTAGTGAGGGAGGTGTTGTAGAGGGCGATGAGAAGAAAGCAAACCTATTAAACAATTTTTTCCCCACTGTATTTACCGAGGAGGATGAGCTTCCTGTTGATGAGCAGAGGGATGAGGTCAACTCCATCTTAAATGTTTCTTGTCTAACCCAGGAAGAAGTGCGGCTCCGCACAAATCCCCAGGTCCTGATGGTTTACACCCCTGTGTCCTAAGGGAGTTAAGTGATGTGATAGATAGGCCCCTATTCTTAATATTTATGGACTGTGTAATAACGGGGTATGTCCTAAAGGATTGGCGCATAGCAAATGTGGTGTCAATATTCAAAAAGGGGTCAAAAAGTGATCCAGGAAACTATAGGCCAGTAAGCTTAAACTCTGTTGTGGGTAAAATGTTTGAAGGTCCTGACGAATCTCATCAGCTTCTATGAGGAAGTCAGTGCTAGACTGGATCGGGGTGAGGCGCTGGATGTCATATATCTAGATTTTTCTAAAGCATTAGATACGGTGACACATAAAAGGTTGGTAAATAAAATGAGAATGCTTGGACTGGTGAAAAATGTGTGCAAGTGGGTAAGCAACTGGCTCACTGATAGAAAACAAAGGGTAGTAATTAACGGTACATACTCAGACTGGAGTCCTGTCACTGGTGGGGACCACAGGGGTCAGTATTGAAGGGGTCTCGGTTACTAGCGGGGACCAAAGGGGACAGTATTGGAGGAGTCACTGTTAGTGGGGAACACAGGGGTCAGTCTTGTAGGGGTCACTGTTACTAGAGGAGACCACAGGTCAGTATTGGAGGGGTCACTGTTACTAGTGGGGACCACAGGGGTCAGTATTGGAGGGGTCACTGTTACTAGTGGAGACCACAGGGCTCAGTATTGGAGGGTCACTTTTACTAGTGGTGGCCACAAGGGGCAGTATTGAAGGGATCACTGTTACTTGTGGGAACAACAGGGCTCAGTATTGGAGGGGTCACTGTTACTAGTGGCGACTACAGGGGTCAGTATTGGAGGGGTCACTGATACTAGTGGAGACCACAGGGGTCGTATTGGAGGGGTCACTGATACTAGTGGTGGCCACAAGGGTCAGTATTGGAGGGGTCACTGTTACTAGTGGGGACCACAGGGGTCAGTATTGGAGGGGTCACTGTTATGAGTGGGAACCACAGAGGTCAGTATTTGAGGGGGGTCACTGTTGCTAGTGGAGACCACAGGGGTCAGTATTGGAGGGGTCACTGTATAAGTGGGGACACAGGGAGTCAGTATTGGAGGATCGCTGTTACTGTGGAGTCCCAGGGGTCGAAAACGGCCCTTCCTTTTAATATTTTCATTAAGACCTTACACGGGGAAATCCGTAAAAATATCGATCTTTACAGACAATACAAAAAGTCTGTAATGTAACAACAAAAAAATAGAGGATTAATATGTTTTACAAAAGGGATTTTTTGATAAGTTGGAGGCCTGGGAGGGAAATGGCAGATGAGGTTTAACACTGATAAATGCAAGGTTATGCACATGGGGAGGAAAAATCCATTACATGACTACATGTTGTTAACTGTAGCAGCCAGTGTCAGACAGCAGCTGCCAAGGCTAATAGGATCATGGGGTGCATTAGAAGGGGCATAGATGCACATGATGAGAACATTATTCTCCCCTTATACAGTCACTGGTTAGACCAACATGGTATTTGTACATTTTTGGGCACCAGTGCACAGGAAAGACATTGTGAGCTTGAACAGGTACAAAGGCGGCAACAAAAATTTAATTTAAAAAGGGCTGGGTGGACTACAGTACCCAGAAAGATTAGCAAGATTAGGGTTATATAGAGAAAAGACGACTCAGGGGGACATAATAAATATGTATAAATATATCAGGGGTCGATATAGAGATCTTTCCCAAGATTTATTTACACCGAGGAACAGGTCCAGAGCAAGGGGGCGTCCACTACACCAAGAGGAAAGAAGGTTTCTACATAAACATAGAAAGGGATTCTTTACTGTAAGAGCAGTGAGACTATGGAATTCTCTGCCAGAGGAACTTATGGTTGAATTCACCACAGGAGTTCAAAAAGGGTCTGGATTCATTTCTAGATGTAATAATAGAACAAGTTATAGTGGACGGGATTTGGAGAAGGGTCCGGGAGGACTTTTCTAAGATGTAATAAATAGAACAAGTTATAGTGACTGGGAATTCTAGAGGAAGGGTCTGGAGACATTTCTAGATGTAATAATATAAACAAGTTATAGAAATGACCAGGATTCTGGAGAGGGTTGGAGACATATCTAGATGTAATAATATAACAAGTTATAGTGACCAGGATTTCTGAGAGGGTTTGGAGACATTTCTAGATGGTAATATATACAAAAGTTAATAGTGGTCTAGGATTGGAGAAAGGGTCTGGATACATTTCTAGATGTAATAATATAACAAGTTATGTGACCAGGACTCTAGAGAAGGGTCTGGATACATTTCTAGATGTAATAATATAACAAGTCTATAGTGACCAGGATTTGGAGAAGGGGTCTGGATTAATTTCTATGATGTAATAATATAAACAGTTTAGTGACCGGGATTCTGGAGAAGTGTTCTGGAATACATTTTCTAGATGTAAAAATATAACAAGTTATAGTGACCATGATTCTGAGATGGGTTGGTGACATTTCTAAATGTAATAATATAACAAGGTATAGTTGACCAGGGATTTCTGGAGAAGGTTCTGGATGCATTTCTCTTAGATGAATAATACAAGACGTTATAGTGGACCATGATTTGGAGAAGGGGTCTGGATGCATTTCTAGATGTAATAATTATATAACAAAGTTATAGTTTCTAGGATTCTGGAGAAGGGTTCATGGATGGCATTTCTAGATGTAATAATATAACAAGTTATAGTGTCTGGATTCTGGAGATGGTCTGGATGCATTTCTAGATGTATAATACAAGACGTTATAGTGACCATTGATTCTGGAGAAGGGTCTGGATGCATTTCTAGATGTAATAATATAACAATGTTATAGTGTCTAGGATTCTGGAGAGGGTCGTGGATGCATTTCTGATGTAATAATATAACAAAGTTATAGTGTCTGGATTTTTATGGAGAAGGGTCTGAATACCTTTCCTAGATGTAATAATATAACAAGTTATAGTGGTATAGGATTCTGGAGAAGGGTCTGGATACATTTCTAGATGTAATAATATAAACAAGTTAATAGTGACCATGGATTCTAGAGAAGGGTCTGGATTAATTTCTAGATCTAATAATATAAACAAGGTATAGTGACCAGGATTCTGGAGAAGGGTATGGATACATTTCTAGATGTAATAATATAACAAGTTATAGTGACCATGATTTATGGAGAAGGGTCTGGAGACCATTTCTAGATGTAATATATAAAAGTTATAGTGGACCAGGATTCTGGAGAAGGGTCTGGATTCATTTCTAGATGTAATAAACAAGACGTTATATTGACCATGATTCTGAGAAGGCGTAATGGATGCATTTTCTAGATGTCATAATATAACAAGTTCATAGTGACCGGGAGATTTCTTGAAGAAGGGTCAGGATACATTTCATAGATGTAAATAATATAACAAGTTATGTGACCAGGATTTGGAGAAGGGTCTGGATACATATCTAGATTGTAATAATATAACAAGTTATGTGACAGGATTCTGGAGAAGGGTCTGGATACATTTCTAGATGTAATAATATAACAAGTTATAGGTAGACCGGGATTCTAGAGAAGGGTCTGGATACCATTTCTAAGATGTAATAATATAACAAGTTATAGTGACCAGGATTCTAGAGAAGGGGTCTGGATACTTTCTAGATGTAATAATACAAGACGTTATAGTGACAGGATTCTGGAGAAGGTCTGGATACATTTTTGATGTAATAAATATAACAGTTATAGTGGACCGGGATACTGGAGAAGGGTCAGGATACATTTCTAGATGTGATATATAACAAGTTATAGTGACCCGGGATTCTAGAGAAGGGTCTGGGATACTTTTCTAGATGTAATAATCAAGACGTTTATAGTGACCAGGATTCTGGAGAAGAGTCTAGGATACATTTCTAGATGTAAATAATATAAAAGTTATAGTGATCCGGGATTCTGGAGAAGGGTCAGGATAATTTCTAAGATGTGATAAATAACAAAGTTATAGTGACGGGATTCTAGAGAAGGGTCTTCTGGATACGTTTCTAGATGTATTAATATAACAAGTTATAGAGACCAGGATTCTGGAGAAGGGTCTGGATCACATTATCTAGATGTATTAATTAAAAAGTTATATTGACCGGGATTCTAGAGAAGGGTCTGGATACATTTCTAGATGTAATAATATAACAAGTTATAGTGACGGGATTTGGAGAAGGGTCAGGTACATTTCTAGATGTGATAATATAACAAGTTTATAGTGGACTGGGATACAGGGGATTTATTCTGTTGCCAGCTTGGAGTCGGAATTAATTGTTCCTAAATGAGGGACAATTGGCTTCTACAGCATGTGTGGGTTTTTGCCTTTCTCTGGATCAACACTGCAGCACAATATGCTGAACTGGATGGACGCCTGTCTTTTTTCAGCCTTACAAACTATGGAACTCTCTCTGTATTGTATGTCACCACCATTATCTCTGTATTGTGCAGTCTAATCATCTATGTACTTCTTACTTTCTGGTAATTTGCCCCCATGAGGGTTCTGGCTCGGATACCACTACAGGTAACGAGTATCACCATGAGTATTCCAGTAACAATACTGTATACACCGTAATAAGATAAGCCACCTGCAGGGGGCACAAGTGCAACGTATAATGTACAGTGCACGGATAGGAAATGATCCGGCAGGGCTGACCCTCAGGGGCCCAGCTCTGAGCTGCAGCACTTCTCTTGGAGAATTCCCTAATACTGCAATCACACATGCTGCGTCCCCAGACGATGAGGAACATCTCCTGCCCCTAAAACAACACAAGAGGGTGCCACCTGAGGACACCTGGGGAGACAGGTCCCATTAGGGCTGCACCATTGTTTAGGCTGCCGTCCATGAAATGTGCTAGCACTGATATGTTATGCAACCAGGTTAGGAGCATCAATTATACTGTGCAAGGTACCAGACGCCAGATTATTGACAGGTTCATTATCTCAGGTGCACTTTACACTCATTTAATGCACCTAAAAAGTGGTGGCGCCTGTTTTCTGACATGTCGCTCCTGGTGTCCAGAGAGAGGTGAGAGGCTGCACTGATGTGGGAGGATCTCTACCAATAACCCTCACACACGGTCCCTTCTCTGGGAGAGGCCTCGATAATGAATCCCTTATACAGGCTGATCAATAACAGGTACAGGACTGATCAATAACAGATACACAACTGATCAATAACAGATACAGGGGATCAATAACAGATACAGACTAATATATAACAGATACAGGGGGATCAATAACAGATACACAACTGATCAATAACAGATACAAAACTGATCAATAACAGATACAGGGGATCAATAACAGATACAGGGGATCAATAACAGATACAGTGGATCAATAACAAGTAGAGGGGATCAATAACAAGTAGAGGGGATCAATAACAGATACAGACTAATCAATAACAGATACAGGGTGATCAAGAACTGATACAGGGGGATCAAGAACTGATACAGGGGGATCAAGAACTGATACAGAACTGATCAATAACAGATACACAACTGATCAATAAAAGATACACAACTGATCAATAACAGATACAAAACTGATCAATAACAGATACAAAACTGATCAATAACAGATACAGGACTGATCAATAACGGATACAGGGGGATCAATAACAGATACAGGGGGATCAATAACAGATACAGGCTGATCAATAACAGGAACAGGGGGATCAATAAAAGATACAGAGCTAATCAAAAACAGTAACACAAATGATCAAAAAATGATACAGGCTGATGAATAACTGATACAGGACTGATCAATAACATATACAGGGGATCAATAACAGATACAGAGCTGAACAATAACAGATACAGGGGATCAATAACAGATACAGAGCTGATCAATAACAGATACAGGGGATCAATAACAGATACAGAGCTGATCAATAACAGATACAGGGGGATCAATAACAGATACAGAGCTAATCAATAACAGATACAGACCTGATCAGCAACAGATACAGGGGATTAATAACAGATAGAACTGATCAATAACTGATAAAGTCATTACCTCACCTCCTCAAGAGGCTCAGGATCTAGATACCATGAAGAGACATACAGTCATTACATCACCTCCTAGAGAGGCTCAGGATGTAGATACCATGAAGAGACATACAGTCATTACATCACCTCCTAGAGGCTCAGGATCTAGATACCATGAAGAGACATACAGTCATTACCTCACCTCCTAGAGAGGCTCAGGATGTAGATACTATGAAGAGACATACAGTCATTACCTCACCTCCTAGAGAGGCTCAGGATGTAGATACTATGAAGAGACATACAGTCATTACCTCACCCCCTAGAGAGGTTCAGGATCTAGATACCATGAAGAGACATACAGTCATTACCACGCCTCCTAGAGAGGCTCAGTATCTTGTTACTATGAAGAGACATACAGTCATTACCTCACCTCATAGAGAGGCTCAGGATCTAGATACTATGAAGAGACATACAGCCATTACCTCACCTCCTAGAGAGGCTCAGGATGTAGATACTATGAAGAGACATACAGCCATTACCTCCCCTCCTAGAGAGGCTCAGGATCTAGATACCATGAAGAGACATACAGCCATTACCTCACCTCCTAGAGCGGCTCAGGATGTAGATACCATGAAGAGACATACAGCCATTACCTCCCCTTCTAGAGAGGCTCAGGATGTAGATACTATGAAGAGACATACAGCCATTACCTCACCTCCTAGAGAGGCTCAGGATGTAGATACTATGAAGAGACATACAGTCATTACCTCACCTCCTAGAGAGGCTCAGGATGTAGATACCAAGAAGAGACATACAGCCATTACCTCCCCTTCTAGAGAGGCTCAGGATCTAGATACCATGAAGAGACATACAGTCATTACCTCGCCTCCTAAAGAGGCTCAGTATCTTGTTACTATGAAGAGACATACAGTCATTACCTCACCTCCTAGAGAGGCTCAGGATCTAGATACTATGAAGAGACATACAGTCATTACCTCACCTCCTAGAGAGGCTCAGGATGTAGATACTATGAAGAGACATACAGCCATTACCTCACACTCCTGAGGAGGCTCAGGATGTAGATACTATGGAGAGACATACGCCATTACCCTCCCCTTCTAAGAGGCTCAGAAAGTAGATACTATGATAAGGAGAGACATACAAGCATTACTCTCACACTCCTAGAGAGGCTCAGGACTGTAGATAAACTATGAAGAGACATACAGCCATTACCTCACCTCCTAGAGAGGCTCAGGATGTAGATACAATGAAGAGACATACAGCCATAACCTCCCCTTCTAGAGAGGCTCAGGATGTAGATACTATGAAGAGACATACAGTCATTACCTCCACCTCTAGAGAGGGCTAGGTCTAAGATACTATGAAGAGACATACAGTCATTACCTCACCTCCTAGAGAGGCTCAGGATCTAGATACCATGAAGAGACATACAGTCATTACCTCACCTCCTAGAGAGGCTCAGGATCTAGATACTATGAAGAGACATACAGTCATTACCTCACCTCCTAGAGAGGCTCAGGATCTAGATACTATGAAGAGACATACAGTCATTACCTCACCTCCTAGAGAGGCTCAGGATCTAGATACTATGAAGAGACATACAGTCAGTACCTCACCTCTAGAGTGGCTCAGGATCTTAGATTTTACTATGAAGGAGACATACAGTTCAATTCCTTCACCATCCTAGAGAGGCTTCAGGAGCTAAGATACTATGAAGAGACATACAGTCATTACCTCACCTCCTAGAGAGGCTCAGGATCTAGATACTATGAAGAGACATACAGTCATTACCTCCAACCTCCTTGACGAGGCTCAGGATCTTTTACTATGAACGAGACATATTATTATTATTATTATTTTAATAGCGCCATTGGATTCCTGGGCGCTGTTACATTCAGGGGGGTACCATCATAACATAAGTCCAAACATTTTCAATAGTGCACAATTCTCTGGACTAACAGTAGGTACAGAGGAGAGAGGGGCCCTGCCCGCGGAAGGCTCTTACAATCTACAAGTGAAGGGGGGGAAAGAGACAGAAAGGTGAGGGCAGAACATGTTTGTGGGGGTGTAGTGACAGCGGGGTTATTCTAGGTTGTGGCTATCCTGAATGATAGGGTTTTCAGGTTGCTTTTGAAGCTGGTGAAAATTGGGGGGAGAGGTCTGAGGTGTTGGCAGTGAGTTCCAGAGTGTGGGGGAGGCACGAGAGAAATCTTGGAGACGGTACAGCCATTACCTCCCCTTCTAGAGAGGCTCAGGATGTAGATACTATAAAGGGACATAGTCTTTACCTCACCTCCTAGAGAGGCTCAGGATCTCGTTACTGTGAAGAGACATACAGTCATTACCTCACCTCCTAGAGAGGCTCAGGATATAGATATTATGAAGAGACATACAGTTATTACCTCCCCTCCTAAAGAGGCTCAGGATCTCAATACTATAAAGAGACATACAGTCATTACATCACCTACTAGAGAGGCTCAGGATGTAGATAAGATGAAGAGACATACAGTCATTACATCACCTCCTAGAGAGGCTCTGGATGTAGATACCATGAAGAGACATACAGTCATTACCTCACCTCCTAGAGGGGCTCAGGATCTAGATACCATTAAGAGACATCAGTCATCTACATCACCTCCTAGAGAGGCTCTGAGGATTTATAGAAGATACTATGAAGAGACATACAGTCATTACCTCACCTCCTAGAGAGGCTCAGGATCTCGATGCTATGAAGAGACATACAGTCATTACCTCCCTTCCTAAAGAGGCTCAGGATGTAGATACCATGAAGAGACATACAGTCATTATCTCCCCTCCTAAAAAGGCTCAGGATCTCAATACTATAAAGAGACATACAGTCATTGCATCACCTACTAGAGAGGCTCAGGATGTTGATATTATGAAGAGACATACAGTCATTACACCACCTCCTAGAGAGGCTCAGGATGTAGATACCATGAAGAGACATACAGTCATTACCTCACCTCCTAGAGAGGCTCACGATCTAGATACTATGAAGAGACATACAGTCATTACCTCACCTTCTAGAGAGGCTCAGGATCTAGATACCATGAAGAGACATACAGTCATTACATCATCTTCCTAGAGAGGCTCAGGATCTCGATATTATTTAGAGACATACAGTCATTACCTCAACATCTATAGAGGCTCAGGGCCTGGAGATTGCGGAGGGGCTGAGGGCCTGGAGATTGCGGAGGGGCTGAGGGCCTGGAGATTGCGGAGGGGCTGAGGGCCTGGAGATTGCGGAGGGGCTGAGGGCCTGGAGATTGCGGAGGGGCTGAGGGCCTGGAGCTGGAGGAGGGGCTGAGGGCCTGGAGATTGCAGAGGGGCTGAGGGCCTGGAGATTGCAGAGGGGCTGAGGGCCTGGAGATTGGGGGGGTGGGGGCCTGAGATGGTGGGGGGGTTCAGGCGGGAAAGGGTGGGGGGGTTCACTGGAGAGGGAGGGGCTCAGGGCTGGAGTGGGGGGGGCTCGGGGCTGGAGAGGGGGTGGGGGCTAAAAGGGCGGGAGAGGGTGGGGGGCCGGGGCCGAATGAGATGGGGCTAAACTTTTTAGGGTATATGACAGTGCAAAGGGGGGCAGATGGGGGATTTTTTTTAAGGACACGAAAATAAAACCTCACTGACACTGCTGTTCCCCCAGTGCCCCCGTCCTCCCCGGGACTCACACCCCTCTTGCCCAAACAGAGCAACGGGACCTCACGAGCAGGGGCGCGGGGTGTTTATTGGGGGCTCGGCCCGAATAAACCCCCGTCCCCCAACCCCCGGGGCTCCGGCCCCGCTGCCAGGGCCGGGACCCCGACCTGCCCTCAGTACATGTCGCCGTACCCAAAAACACGAGTTTGGGGAGCAGAGGCGACGCCCCCGCCCCGCAGACATGTCGGGTCCCTCCGGGTCCGACAAGCGGGGCCCCCGGGGTCCCATTGCACTAACCTCCCGCGGCCCCGTCGCTCAGGGGGCACGGCGCGATGTAAGACCTACACCCGGCCTGCCCGGGGCCCGCTTCCCGGGGGTTTCCCGGGGGAGCGCCGGAACGGGGGAAAGGCGGCCGCTCCCCGGGGGAATGGGGGTTTAAAATTTTTTTTTAAAATAGCTTTTACCTCCTGGTTCCCCCTAATCTGCCTGGGCCCCAATCCCTCCCTCATCCCCCTATATACTGCCGTGGCCCCATAACCCCTGGGGCCCCTATACTGCCGGTGGCCCCATATCCCTGCCTCAGTCCCCTATATCCCTCCCCTGTGCCCCATATACTGCCAGGGCCCCAAAAACCCTGCCTCGGGGCCCCAATACCCTGCCTCAGGGGCCCCATAAAATCCTGGCCCCCTAATACGCCTGGGGCCCCCCTATACCTGCCCCCCCCTATACCTCCTGGGGCCCCTTATACTGCCTGGGCCCCATATCCCCTGCCTCGGGGCCCCAATACTCCCTTTGGGGCCCTCTTTATACGCCTTTTCCCCCCATATATCCGTTTTTTGGGGCCCCCTATACCTGCCTGGGCCCCCATACTGCCGGGGCCCCATATATACCCCCGAGGCCCCATAATATGCCTGGGCCCCATTCCCTCCCTGTGGCCCCATATATCTGCCCCCGGCCCCCCTAACTGCCTTGGCCCCCAATACTGCCTGTGGCCCCTATATGCCGGGGCCCCTTACTGCCGTGGCCCCCCTAAACCTCCTGGGGCCCCCCTATATGCCTCGGCCCCAATCCCTCCCTTTCCCCCCTATACTGCCGGGGCCCCCATACTCCCCTGGGGCCCCCTATACTGTGGGGCCCCTATACTGCCGGGGCCCCCCAATTTACTGCCTTGGGCCCCCTTCCCCTCCCTGGGGCCCCCCCTATACCTGCCTGGGGGCCCCCTATAATCCCTGGGCCCCCCATACTGCCTGGGCCCCCAAACCTGCCGGGGCCCCCTATACTCCCTGGGCCCCCCTATATTTGCCTGTCCCCCCTATACTGCGGCCCCCCCCTATCCCTCCCTGGGGCCCCCTATACTCCCGGGGCCCCTATACTCCCTTTGGGCCCCTATTTCCGTCTGGCCCCTATATCCCTCCTCGTCCCCCTATATCATATCCCCTGTTTGAGAGTCCCCTATTTTATATACCTGCCTAAATACCCTATATTTTTACCTGCCGACTTGACCCTTATATTTATCCCCTGCCAAAGTGACCCAAATTTTTATACCTGCCTAATTGAGGGGCCTATACACCTCCCAACGGGGGACTATTACCTATAATTAAGATTCTGGAAATGTGAGGATTCTAAATATTGTGCCCCCAAATTTGCAGGACGAGTTTTGGCCCCGGGAGAAATCACATGAAGGTGAGAACCGGGAGGGAAAAGAAAGGAAAGGAAAACCCTGATCAAAAAGACGCTCCGGTGATTACTAAATGTAACGCAGTGTAATCCTTATTTTTCTCGAGCACTACAACAACTATATCCCACTTTTGGGTCCCGTATGGGGGGTTTTTTGGGTTAATAAATGTAAACCCAAAAAGGGCCCCATGTTAACACTGAAGGTCAAAAAAATTTTTGGGGGTGGGAAATTTGGGGCAGGGCCCGGGGGGGCCCAGGGGGGTTATTTTCCTTGTAAATAGTTTGGGGTTTGGTTTTGTAGGGGGGGTTTTTTAGTAAAAATCTTTTGTCCAAATTTTCCCCATTATTATTTTTTGGGACGTTTTTAGGGGTATTTTTTTTTTAAAAAAAAACGGGGGGACGTTTTGAAAAAGAAATTTGTCTTTTTGGGATTTTATTGCGTAGCTGGGGCATTTATATAATATGGGTCACTTATGGAATATGCTGAAAAATTTGTGACAGGGGCAAATTTTTTTTTCTGAAAAAACTCCCCCAGTTCACAAGTGGGGAAAAATGTCGGTGAACCCACCACTGACAAAACACAAAGGCCCGGGGCCCCGGGGGTTTTAGGGCCCACAACGCCCCTGCACCAAAATTTGTGATTTTTCTTTAAATTCTATTGTAGGGAAACCTAAATTTTTTTTTAAACTTTCCTAAAGTTGTATTGCCAGGTATGAGGGATTCTGCACGGGGATGCTAGATCCTAATATATACCAAGAGGAGGGGCAGCGAGTAAAGACAAGGTAGACAAGGTACGCAGCCGCAAGCTTTCTCCACGCGCCTAAGCCACAAAAGGGACAACCTGGGCACCATGAAAAGGGAAAATGGGGCGTCACCATGAGAGCAGAAAACCTGGAGCAGTCACCATGAGAGCAGAAAACCTGGAGCAGTCACCATGAGAGCAGAAAACCTGGAGCAGTCACCATGAGAGCAGAAAACCTGGAGCAGTCACCATGAGAACAGACAACCTGGAACAGCCACAAAACCACCACCAGAGGGGACAACCTGGAACAGGCACAAAGCCACCACCAGAGGAGACAACCTGGAACAGCCAACACCAGAGGGGACAACCTGGAGCATCCACAAAGCCACCACCAGAGGAGACAACCTGGAATAGCCAACACCTGAGGGAACAACCTGGAGCAGCCACAAAGCCACCACCAGAGGAGACAACGAGGAGCAGCCACTACCAGAGGGGAAAACCTGAAGCAGCCACAAAGCCACAACCAAAGGAGACAACCTGGAGCAGCCACAAAGCCACCACCAAAGGAGATATCCTATAGCAGCCACCACCAGAGGGGACAACCTGGAGCAGCAACCACCAAAAGAAGACACAACCTGGAGTAGCCACAAAGTCACCACTAGGGGAGACAACCGGGAGCAGCCAAAAAGTCACTACCAGAGGAGATAACCTGGAGTAGCCATCACAAAAGGGGACAACCTGGAGCAGCTACACGAAGAGGAGACAGTCACAAAGCCACCAGCAGAGGAGACAACCTGGAGCAGCCACAAACCCAGCAGCAGAGGAGACAACCTGGAGCAGCCACAAAGCCAGCAGCAGAGGAAACAACCTGGAGAAGCCCCCACCAGAGGGGGAAACCTGGAGCATCCACAAAGCCACAACCAAAGGAGACATCCTGGAGCAGCCACAAAGCCATCACCAGAGGAGACAACCTGGAGCAGCCACAAAGCCACCACCAGAACAGACATCGTGGAGCAGCAACCACCAGAGGGGACGATATGAAGCAGCCACAAAAAGAGGAGACAACCTGGGGTAGTCACAGAGCCACCAGCAGAGGAGACATTCTGGGGCAGTCACAAAGCCACCAGCAGAGGAAACAACCTGGAACAGCCACAAAGCCACCAGCAGAGGAGACAACCTGGAGCAGCCACAAAGCCACCACCATAGGTGACATCCTGGAGCAGCCACAAAGCCACCACCAGAGGGGACAGCCTGAAGCAGCCACCATGAGAAGAGACATCCTGGGACAGGCACAAAACCACCAGCAGAGGGGATAACCTGGAGCAGCCACCTGAGGAGGGGACAACCTGGACCAGTCACAAAGCCACCCCCAGAGACATTTGGTAGCAGCCACAAAACCACCACCAGATGGGATAATGGGATAACCCGGAGCAGCCACCAGTGAGGAGACATACTGGAGCAGCCACAAAACCACCCCCAAAGGAGACAACACTGAGTAGCCACAAAACCACTACTGGAGGAGACAACTTGGAGCAGCCACAAAGCCACCACCAGTGGAGACAACCTGGGGGCAGCCACCATGAAAACAAACAACCTGGAGCAGCCACAAAACCACCACCAGAGGAGACAACCTGGAGCAACCACCATGATAGCAAAGAACCTGGAGCAGCCACAAAGCCACCACCAGAGGGGACAACCTGGAGCAGCCACAAGGCCACCACCAAAGGAGACAAACTGGAGCAGTCACAAAGCTACCACCAGAGGAGACAACCTAGAGCATCCACCATGAGAGGGGACAACCTGGAGCAGCCACCACTAGAGGGGACAACCTTGAGCAAACAACCGGGGGAATCCACAAAGTCACCACCAGAGAAGACAACTTGGAGAAGCCACAAAGCCACCCTAACCTGGATCAGCAACCACCAGAAGAGACAATTTGGAGCAGTCACAAAACCACCACTAGAGGCGACAACCTTTAGCAGCCACAAAGCCACCATCAGAGAGGACAACCTGGAGCAGCAACCACAAGAAGAAACAACCTGAAGCAGCCACAAAACCACCACCACAGGGGACAACCTGGTGCAGCCACAAAGCCACCACAATACTGCTTCTATTTACATATAATGGATTTAACGGTGGTCCGTGAGATGTTCATCACTTCAGCTATTTAGTTTTTTTTTAAACTTAACCCTACAATACATTTTCCCACAGCTTTATTCCTGAGCTGTCTGGTGTGTTCCTTGCCTTTCATGATGCTGTTTGTTCACTTATGTTCTCTTACAAACCTCTGAAGCCTTCACAAAACATCTGTAATCATAGTGAGACTAAGAGACATATAGGTGTGCTCTATTTAATGAGGTGACCTAAAATGAGATAACCAACCCTAACGGCAATCGGTCGCCCTGGATTCTGTTTAGGTGAATCAGAATACAAGGGGCCGAGGAAACAAAATCAAGGGTAGGACGAGTTTACTGTATACACATTACAAGATCCCTATCACATCTGTGAACCTTCGCCCCTGTACAGTGGGATTTACACTAACAAATATCTCCAACTTTTTCCATACATCACCTTCTTTGTCTAAATCTTCTCTAGCCCTAATACTAGCCCTCTACTGACCCTAACACTAACCATATCCCTAACCCTCTACTGACCCTAACACTAACCATATCCCTAACCCTCTACTGACCCTAACACTAACCATATCCCTAACCCTCTACTGACCCTAACACTAACCATATCCCTAACCCTCTACTGACCCTAACACTAACCATATTCATATCCCTCTACTGACCCTAACACTAACCATATCCCCAACCCTCTACTGACCCTAACACTAACCATATCCCTAACCCTCTACTGACCCTAACACTAACCATATCCCTAACCCTCTACTGACCCAAACCCTAACCATAAACATAACCCTCTACTAACACTAGCCCTAACCCTTTCTCCATACCTGATCCCACACATATCACTCAATGTCCATTAGAAGATCCTCTGTACATAGTGATCTGGGCAATATGGCTGCCATGGACAGGATTGTATATGAGGTATAATACTCTGAAGTAACAAGAGAAGAAATACCATAGAATGGAAAGAGGATGCTGGGGGTGATTATAGGAGTTATAGAGAAAATAGGACAAATTATATAGGATAAGAGGATGATGGGGGTGATGATAGGAGTTATATAGAGACTATAGGGCAAGTAAAAGGGGATCAGAAGATGATGAGGGTTATGATAGGAGTTATATAAGGAATGTAGGACAAGTTATAGGGATAAGAGGATACTGGGGGTGATGATAGGAGATGGCGGATGCTGGGGGTGATGATAGGAGATGGCGGATGCTGGGGGTGATGATAGGTGTTAGTGGATGCTGGGGGTGGTGATAAGAGATTTCGGATGCTGGGGGTGATGATAGGAGATGGCGGATGCTGGTGGGGTTGTATGATAGGAGATTGCAGATGCTGGGGGTGATGATAGGAGGTGGCGGATGCTGGGGGTGATGATAGGAGGTGGCGGATGCTGGGGGTGATGATAGGAGATGGCGGATGCTGGGGGTGATGATAGGAGATGGCGGATGCTGGGGGTGATGATAGGCGATGGCGGATGCTGGGGGTGATGATAGGCGGTGGCGGATGCTGGGGGTGATGATAGGAGATGGAGGATGCTGGGGGTGATGATAGGAGATGGCGGATGCTGGGGGTGATGATAGGCGTTGGCGGATGCTGGGGGTGATGATAGGATAGGCTGCTAGGGGTGATGAGGGGGGGTGTGGGGTTGATAGGCGGTGGCGGCTGCTGGGTGTGCTGATAGGCGTTGGCGGCTGCTGGGGGTGATGATAGGCGATGGCGGATGCTGGGGGTGATGATAGGCGATGGCGGATGCTGGGGGTGATGATAGGCGATGGCGGATGCTGGGGGTGATGATAGGCGTTGGCGGATGCTGGGGGTGATGATAGGCGTTAGTGGATGCTGGGGGTGATGATAGGCGTTGGCGGATGCTGGGGGTGATGATAGGCGTTAGCGGATGCTGGGGGTGATGATAGGCGATGGCGGATGCTGGGGGTGATGATAGGCGTTAGTGGATGCTGGGGGTGATGATAGGTGTTAGTGGATGCTGGGGGTGATGATAGGCGTTAGTGGATGCTGGGGGTGATGATAGGCGATGGCGGATGCTGGGGGTGATGATAGGAGATGGCGGATGCTGGGGGTGATGATAGGTGTTAGTGGATGCTGGGGGTGATGATAGGAGATGGCGGATGCTGGGGGTGATGATAGGAGGTGGCGGATGCTGGGGGTGATGATAGGAGGTGGCGGATGCTGGGGGTGATGATAGGAGGTGGCGGATGCTGGGGGTGATGATAGGTGTTGGCGGATGCTGGGGGTGATGATAGGTGTTAGTGGATGCTGGGGGTGATGACGGATCCTCTGCAGCCCGGCACTATGGAGACACAGCAGGATGACATGGAGGAGCAGCAGAGGTGTGCACATACATGGAGGGACGGACGTGCGACCACCCAGCAGTGTCCTCCACAGCAGAGCCCAATGTCCGCAGCAGACGCCGAGCAATCCCCGGGAACAGCTCCCGACGCATCCTACATCCCTGCACTTAATATGCAGCCGGCATCTGCCGGGAGGAGGGGAGCGAAAAAAAGAGACCACCTACCACACACAGACAGACAGACTGCAGCCGAGCCTTACTCTTCATGCTAAGCACAGACAAGGCAGAGACAGACAGACGACACACGGCTGAAGAAGAAGCCCAGAGTGAGGAGGACGAGGGGAGGGAGGAAGAGGGGCCCCCCCAGCAGCAGCACCGCCAACACCGTGCACCGCTGTGCTCCAGCCCCGCCACACCACGGGGTTCCCACCACACCGAGGGATCCGCCACAATGCACCCACCGAAACAAGGGATCCGCCACAATGCACCCACCACACCGAGGGATCCGCCACAATGCACCCACCGAAACAAGGGATCCGCCACAATGCACCCACCGAAACAAGGGATCCGCCACAATGCACCCACCGAAACAAGGGATCCGCCACAATGCACCCACCGAGACAAGGGAACCGCCACAATGCACCCACCGAAACAAGGGATCCGCTATCCTGCACCCACCGAAACAAGGGATCCGCTATCCTGCACCCACCGAAACAAGGGATCCGCCACAATGCACCCACCGAAACAAGGGAACCGCCACAATGCACCCACCGAAACAAGGGATCCGCTATCCTGCACCCACCGAAACAAGGGATCCGCCACAATGCACCCACCGAAACAAGGGATCCGCCACAATGCACCCACCGAAACAAGGGATCCGCCACAATGCACCCACCGAAACAAGGGATCCGCCACAATGCACCCACCGAAACAAGGGATCCGCTATCCTGCACCCACCGAAACAAGGGAACCGCCACAATGCACCCACCGAAACAAGGGATCCGCCACAATGCACCCACCGAAACAAGGGAACCGCTATCCTGCACCCACCGAAACAAGGGATCCGCCACAATGCACCCACCGAAACAAGGGATCCGCCACATGCACCCACCGAAACAAGGGATCCGCTATCCTGCACCCACCGAAACAAGGGATCCGCTATCCTGCACCCACCGAAACAAGGGATCCGCCACAATGCACCCACCGAAACAAGGGAACCGCCACAATGCACCCACCGAAACAAGGGATCCGCTATCCTGCACCCACCGAAACAAGGGATCCGCCACAATGCACCCACCGAAACAAGGGAACCGCCACAATGCACCCACCGAAACAAGGGATCCGCCACAATGCACCCACCGAAACAAGGGATCCGCCACAATGCACCCACCGAAACAAGGGATCCGCCACAATGCACCCACCGAAACAAGGGATCCGCCACAATGCACCCACCGAAACAAGGGATCCGCCACAATGCACCCACCGAAACAAGGGAACCGCCACAATGCACCCACCGAAACAAGGGATCCGCTATCCTGCACCCACCGAAACAAGGGAACCGCCACAATGCACCCACCGAAACAAGGGAACCGCCACAATGCACCCACCGAAACAAGGGATCCACTATCCTGCACCCACCACACCAAGGGATCCGCCACAATGCACCCACCGAAACAAGGGATCCACTATCCTGCACCCACCGAAACAAGGGAACCGCCACAATGCACCCACCGAAACAAGGGACCCGCCACAATGCACCCACCGAAACAAGGGATCCGCCACAATGCACCCACCGAAACAAGGGAACCGCCACAATGCACCCACCGAAACAAGGGATCCGCCACAATGCACCCACCGAAACAAGGGAACCGCCACAATGCACCCACCGAAACAAGGGATCCGCTATCCTGCACCCACCGAAACAAGGGATCCGCCACAATGCACCCACCACACCGAGGGATCCGCTATCCTGCACCCACCACACCGAGGGATCCGCTATCCTGCACCCACCGAAACAAGGGAACCGCTATCCTGCACCCACCGAAACAAGGGATCCGCTATCCTGCACCCACCGAAACAAGGGAACCGCCACAATGCACCCACCGAAACAAGGGATCCGCCACAATGCACCCACCGAAACAAGGGATCCGCTATCCTGCACCCACCGAAACAAGGGATCCGCCACAATGCACCCACCGAAACAAGGGATCCGCCACAATGCACCCACCGAAACAAGGGATCCGCTACAATGCACCCACCGAAACAAGGGATCCGCTATCCTGCACCCACCGAAACAAGGGATCCGCCACAATGCACCCACCGAAACAAGGGATCCGCCACAATGCACCCACCGAAACAAGGGATCCGCCACAATGCACCCACCGAAACAAGGGAACCGCCACAATGCACCCACCGAAACAAGGGAACCGCCACAATGCACCCACCGAAACAAGGGAACCGCCACAATGCACCCACCGAAACAAGGGATCCGCCACAATGCACCCACCGAAACAAGGGAACCGCTATCCTGCACCCACCGAAACAAGGGAACCGCTATCCTGCACCCACCGAAACAAGGGAACCGCCACAATGCACCCACCGAAACAAGGGATCCGCCACAATGCACCCACCGAAACAAGGGATCCGCTATCCTGCACCCACCGAAACAAGGGAACCGCCACAATGCACCCACCGAAACAAGGGATCCGCTATCCTGCACCCACCGAAACAAGGGATCCGCTATCCTGCACCCACCGAAACAAGGGCACCCCAAAACTGCACCCACCGACACAAGGGACCGCCACAATGCACCCACCGAAACAAGGGAACCGCCACAATGCACCAACCGAACAAGGGATCCGCCACAATGCACCCACCGAAACAAGGATCCGCCCCCCCCCAACAAATGCCCCACCCACCGAAACAAGGGATCCGCCACAATGCACCCACCGAAACAAGGGATCCGCTATCCTGCACCCACCACACCGAGGGATCCGCTATCCTGCACCCACCACACCGAGGGATCCGCTATCCTGCACCCACCACACCGAGGGATCCGCTATCCTGCACCCACCACACCGAGGGATCCGCTATCCTGCACCCACCACACCGAGGGATCCGCTATCCTGCACCCACCACACCGAGGGATCCGCTATCCTGCACCCACCGAAACAAGGGATCCGCCACAATGCACCCACCGAAACAAGGGATCCGCTATCCTGCACCCACCGAAACAAGGGATCCGCCACAATGCACCCACCGAAACAAGGGATCCGCCACAATGCACCCACCGAAACAAGGGATCCGCCACAATGCACCCACCGAAACAAGGGATCCGCCACAATGCACCCACCGAAACAAGGGATCCGCTATCCTGCACCCACCGAAACAAGGGATCCGCCACAATGCACCCACCGAAACAAGGGATCCGCCACAATGCACCCACCGAAACAAGGGATCCGCCACAATGCACCCACCGAAACAAGGGATCCGCTATCCTGCACCCACCGAAACAAGGGATCCGCCACAATGCACCCACCGAAACAAGGGAACCGCCACAATGCACCCACCGAAACAAGGGAACCGCCACAATGCACCCACCGAAACAAGGGATCCGCCACAATGCACCCACCGAAACAAGGGATCCGCCACAATGCACCCACCGAAACAAGGGATCCGCCACAATGCACCCACCGAAACAAGGGATCCGCCACAATGCACCCACCGAAACAAGGGATCCGCCACAATGCACCCACCGAAACAAGGGATCCGCCACAATGCACCCACCGAAACAAGGGATCCGCCACAATGCACCCACCGAAACAAGGGATCCGCTATCCTGCACCCACCGAAACAAGGGATCCGCCACAATGCACCCACCGAAACAAGGGATCCGCTATCCTGCACCCACCGAAACAAGGGATCCGCTATCCTGCACCCACCGAAACAAGGGATCCGCTATCCTGCACCCACCGAAACAAGGGATCCGCCACAATGCACCCACCGAAACAAGGGATCCGCTATCCTGCACCCACCGAAACAAGGGATCCGCCACAATGCACCCACCGAAACAAGGGATCCGCCACAATGCACCCACCGAAACAAGGGATCCGCCACAATGCACCCACCGAAACAAGGGATCCGCCACAATGCACCCACCGAAACAAGGGATCCGCTATCCTGCACCCACCGAAACAAGGGATCCGCTATCCTGCACCCACCGAAACAAGGGATCCGCCACAATGCACCCACCGAAACAAGGGATCCGCCACAATGCACCCACCGAAACAAGGGATCCGCCACAATGCACCCACCGAAACAAGGGATCCGCCACAATGCACCCACCGAAACAAGGGATCCGCACGACTGCACACACCGAACCAAGGGAGACGCCCCAATGCACCCACCGAAACAAGGGAGCCCCAAATGCACCCACCGAAACACGGGATCCGCCACACTGCACCCACCGAAACAAGGGATCCGCCACAATGCACCCACCGAAACAAGGGATCCGCCACAATGCACCCACCGAAACAAGGGATCCGCCACAATGCACCCACCGAAACAAGGGATCCGCTATCCTGCACCACCGAAACAAGGGATCCGCCACAATGCACCCACCGAAACAAGGGATCCGATATCCTGCACCCACCTAAACCAGGGATCCGCCAACATGCACCCACCGAAACAAGGGATCCGCGACAATGCACCCACCGAAACAAGGGATCCGCCACAATGCACCCACCGAAACAAGGGAACCGCCACAATGCACCCACCGAAACAAGGGATCCGCTATCCTGCACCCACCACACCGAGGGATCCGCCACAATGCACCCACCGAAACAAGGGATCCGCCACAATGCACCCACCGAAACAAGGATCCGCTACCCAAAGCACCCACCGAACAGGGAACCGCCACATGCACCCCCCCGAAAAAAGGGAACCGCCACTGAACCCACCGAAAAAGGGGTCCGCCCCCAAATGACCCACCGAAACAAGGGATCCCCTATCCTGCACCACCGAAAACAAGGGATCCGGACCTCACCCACCGAAAAACAAGGGATGCTATCCTGCACCCAAGAAACAAGGGGGCCCCCCCCCAAGCACCCACCGAAACAAGGGATCCCCCCTGCACCCACCCAAACAAGGGGGTCCGCCCAAAGCACC
>JAODAL010020757.1:0-68665 GCA_025379985.1 Phyllomedusa bahiana
AAATTTACTACATTTTGGTCCATAAAATTCTTCTTTTTTTGTAAAAATAAAAATATCAAAATGTGAAAATTTGGAAACATTTTCCATTTTTAAAGTTCTACAATTTCTGTATGTAAGACAGATAATTATACCACACAAAATAGTTTATAACTAGTATCTACCATATTCTACTGTACATTGGCTCTTTTTTTAAATGTCTTATTTTTTGACTTAGGTTATTATCAATTTTCCCAAAAAATTTTTACTTTTGAAGGGGATTTGAAACACAGATTGTTTGGGACCAGTCAGTTCGACAGGGCTTTCAGGGGCTGTATGTTGATAACCCCGTTAAAGATCCATCAAAAAAAAAAAAAACTGCACCCCTTGAAGTTTTCCAAAACAGATTTACGAGTTTTTACCCTTTGGGGGTTTCCCAAAATAAAAGCAAAGGGAGGAAAAAAAAATTTAAAAATTTTTTCATTTTTTTTGAAATTTTTCAATTTTATCCATTGTTCACTGGAATACAACTCAATATTGATTTCAGCCTTAGTCGCTATTTGACTCAACCACAAGCCTCAGAGTAGGAGGAGCACCAACTGGACTTTGGGGCCTCATTTGCATTACGATTTTCTTTGGGCACCATTACAGGTTTGAGGACACCCTAGGGTGTTAAAACAAAAAAAAACCCCTAAAAAGACCTAAGGGGGGAAAATACACCCCAAAAAGGACAAAATCTAGATTTTTGTGAGAAATAAGCTTAAAAATGAAAAAACAAGTTCCCCAAATTTGCAGCAGGGAGAACTGCAATGAGGTGCCAAAGTCCCGGTACGATTTGGGGATAGCAAATTATATTTTTTTTTTTTGTTATTGGGGTAAAAAAATTTTTTTCATTGTGTAAAAAAAGAAAGCCGCATCTTTGATAGCCTAACTTTTTTTATTTTCCCATATACAGAGCTGTGTAAGGACTTTTTATGCAGGATGAACTGGTGTTTTCATTGGTACTACTGTGGCATTTATATGACTTTTTGATTGCTTCTTAATCCATTTTATGTGCTGCAGGATGATTGAAAATTGCAGTTCTGTGACTCTTTTTTTCTTTTTTTTTTGCAGCATTCATCATGCAGGTTAACTAACATGACAGATTTATAGCCTAGGGTATTATGCATGCGGAGATACTAAATATGTGTTTTTTTTTTTATTTTTTTTTTGGGGTGATTGGCATTTGTAAAGGGCAAAGGGCTGGGGTTTGTATTTATTTTTTTTTGTTTTTACTTTTTTTCCTTCTTTTTTTTTACTTTTCAATATTTTTATACTTCCCCCTGGAGGGGACTTGAATCAGTGATCTTAAATACTGATACTTCCTACGGTTGATGCATTGTTACTGTCAATTACTATGTCCAGCAGGTGATGAGGTCACGGAAAGCCCGGAGCCAAAAAAAAAGTTCTGGGTTTAAAAAGAGAGCATTAAAATCTGCACTCTCATTGCAGTGTGTGTTGACAGAGGAAGTTCCTCCCTCGTTTAAACCCTTGTTTTTTTCTGCGGTCGTGATTGCCCGAACAGCTAAGGCATTTAATCACCCCAAAAACCTAGTGAGCTACAGAGGATGAGGCCGGTGTAATTTCACGGGGTTCATGCTCGTTCAGAAGGCCCGCTTGTGAGCACAAAATGCCAGAAGGTGTTTAATTTGCGGAACACTTCCGGCAGGCGTAGGGGTGTTTTTTTATTTAACCCCTTAAACCCAAATGACGTAAATGGTGGGGGGAAAAGGTTTTTTTGTAAAGGAATATCTGAAATTCCTGCACAGAATGTTGAGTCAGAGCTAATTTTTCACTGTAATTTGCGGCTTTGGATCTAAAAAAATGAGAAACGATGCCGCTGGTACCATTTCTCATCCGATCTGTTAACAGGTGGCGGAAATTTGTGGGGATTTCCCATCGCTGCCATGTTTCCCATTTTACCATTTTTTATGGGGATAAAGTGTTAAACCTATTTTTTGTGTTACTTTTTTTTTTACTAAAGATCAACCCCCTAGTGGTCAAATCCCTTGGGGACTCATGTGCAAGTAGAAAGAAAAAAAAAAGGGTTTTAAAATTTATATGAAATTTGGCAGATGTACTTGCTTTGGCCCCCAATGTGAAATAAACCCAAGAAAAAAAGCAAAAACCTTATGAAGATGGGTGGAAGATTGTATGACGTGTCATCACCCAAGAAACAAGACTGTTCAACGGGGCTGAAAGACCATATGCAAGGGGAAAAAGCCCTTATCCAAAGAAACATATACAAACCAGATGAATGTTTTTCAAATTTTACAGGGAACAAAAACCTACAATTTGGAGACAGTCCTATGATCAGACAAAATAAAAATGAAAAATGTTTGGCAATAATGACCATATTACATTTGGAGGAAAAGGAAACTTAGAACCTAAGAACACCCGCCCAACTGTGAAACACTGAGGGGATGTTGTGTGGTTTTTTTCATGATGGATGGTGCACTCCACAAAAAAGATGGGATCTGAGGGAAAAAAAAATTATGTGGGGAATATGAACAAATCTCAAACACACCAAAAATTGGGTGGAAAATGGGTCTTCCAAATGGCAATGACCCGAACATCTGCCAAATGGTTACAAAAGGGGTTAAAGGGGTAACCAAGTCAAAGTTTTGGGGAAGCCCCATCACAAAAACAAAAATTTCAGGTTATTGAAAATTTATGGGCAAAGCTGAAAAAGGGGGTGGACAAAGGGGACCTACAAACATAGCACAGGTACACCCTTCTTTAGCAGGAATGGGCCAAAATTTCCCACCAAAATATTTTGGAAAGCTTGTGGAAGGATATCCAAAATGGTTGACCCCAAAACATACAGTTAAGGGGATGCTAAAAAATACTTTTTAATGATGTAAACTTTTGATTTTGCAGAAAGTAATGAAAATACCTTAAAAAATTTTCTCCCATTATTCTGGCATTTTTACAAAAATAAATAAATTTTGGGAATCCTAAATTGACTTAAAGGGGAAGGTTTATTCTGATTGCATGTCAGATAGTGAGAAAAAAAAATGCATATGTGTCTTTTTATATAGTGTTTGTAAACTTTTGGTTTTAACGTAAATTGAGGGAAAAAAAAACACATATTTGGGTTCCTGGGGATTTGAACCCAGGACACACATGCTGAAAAGGAAAAGGGCCAACCCGTCAGCTACATTGTACTATCACATGATATGCAGTTCAACAAATATAGGCCCCCCTTTGAAACAATGAAAGGAAATAGGACAATGAAATGAAAGCCTTTTTTTATAAAAATCCTTTAAACAGTGCCAAGTGTATACTGTTTTTTTAGTTTTCACACATTTGCACCTAAGTATCCTTTTATTTAAATTTTCCCCTTTTTTTAAAATACACTATGATTTAGTTGGAACCTTTTGGGCCCCATGTTTGAAAGTGTCTAGGTCTAAGACTTTTTCTGTTCCCCCTTTGTAAATGAACAATTTTTCCTAATTATGTTCATTTATTTATGGGTATAAAAAGTTATATCTGTTGCATATTGTTTAATAGAAATACCCCACCTTTGGCCATGTTTGCAAAGGGTTATTTTTTGAATTCGATGATAAAATCCCCAAAGTCTTTGCTTTATGTTACTCCTCCTGTTTGTGAGGCACATTCCTTTATTTTTCTTCTGTATCCCATTTGCCCAGACTGTTACACAAGGGGAGAAAAAAATTTTGTTTTGAGATTTATATATTATTTATATATATATATATAATATATATAAAATTTTAAAAATTTATATATTATATATTATATATATATATATATATTTTTTAAAAAAAATTTTATATAATAAAATCTCTTAGGTACGGGCACCAAACTACCTGAAGCATATCCATTGCATCTTCCTCACTGGTCTCCACATGCAAATGGTGAAGCAAGTGGATTGAATATAGCACGTTCACCATCTACCATTCACTTGTACAAAGATTGCTGCTCACACTTATCAGGGACTTCTCTAATGTACATCGGTGGCAGAATAGGAACCAATCAGAGTTATTCTTTTCATTTTAAATTGCGCTCTGAACAAAATGAAACATGAGTTGTGATTGGTTACAATGAACTTCTTAGACCTAGACATTTTTTATACATGAAGCCCCTAGGTGTTACTAAAAGAGCTCTATATTCTATAGCCCCAAGTGACCACACTGTTTAGAGTGTTCTTCTGTCTTCGTGTATTTTTCTTGCTTGAAACTGACTCATCAGCAAGTGGATCATCTGTACACAGCAGGGTATTTTTGTAATGAGCCCCTTTAAGGGTTTTTTAATTGACTAAAATCAAACCCATGTTCTAATTATGCTAGCTATGTCATAATCATCTTTGTAAAGGAGTATTGGATTAGGATGCAACTCCCGGAAATTTTGGGTTTAGGGTATTTACCCCTCTATCTTAATTTTTGCCCCACAAAACGTTTGGGGTTTTTCATTGTTTTGGGTTTTCAGGGAAACCCCAGCGTTAGAAAATTTCTCCAAGGTGTTAACAGAACAATGCTTCATGCTACATTGTAAAGTGCTGCAGAATATGTTGTCACTATATAAATAAACATTATTATTTTTTCTGTACCCTTTGTGGCGGGGGCCCCGGGGAACTGGGAATAAAAACCCGCCGGGCCCACAAAAGCCCCAGCGCCCAATACAATCCCCCGCTTAAAAAATGTCCCTTGTTCTGGTACCTCGCCACTGTCAAAAAATAAACTCCCTTTTGTAAAGCTGCTTTCAACAGGGCGTTTTTGGTGCATTTTTTATGGGTTTTCGGTTGGGGTTTTTGTGCAAAAAAGGGCCCAGAGATTTAAGCGGACATTTCCCCAAAAAACCAAAACGCATCAAAAAATGCCCCAAAAACCGCCCCGTGTGAGGCCCCCACACCCCAAAGCAAGAGAAAAAACAGTGATCCCAGAAAAACCCTCTTTCACAGATTAAGGTTTTGCACTTGTTTAAAATTTCCGGGGCAAGCCCCCCTGACCCTAATAAGCCCCAGCATAACCTAAAACCCCCCCCAAATTTCCATCCCAGTAGTCGGGGTCCCCCAAAATGAATACAGCGATTTCAACAAGAAGAAAAATTCCCCCTTTGACAGCAGGGAAAACTCACAGGAGAGTCTCTCTGTGGGAGTTTTTTCTTTTCTCCTTTTTTTTTTTCGGGGCCCAAAACCCCTCCAGGGACGCCCTTCTCTGATGAGTCTTTTCCCTTTCCCATTTCTCTCTCTGCCCCAGTACAGCAGGCAGGGGCCCCTCTTCTAGTGGTCACTACTGCCCCTGTAAAATTTACAACAAATAAATTCTTAGCTCCTCTCTCTTTTCCGGGCATTTTCCCTATAAATTTCCCCCAAACAGCGTTGTTAGACCCTAAAAAATTTTGAAATTAAAAAATGTCAGATAAGTGGGGTGTTAAAAAGGTAACCCCCAAATTTGGCAGGCAGGGCCAAATATTTTAGGCAGGCCCGGGGCCCGTATGGGGAGGCAGGCAGGGCCCCGTATGCAGGCAAGGGGAGGGACAGTATAAAAGGCAGGGCAGGGCCAGTATACAGGGAGAAAAGGGCCCAGTATAAAAGGGAGACAGGGACGTGTATAGGCAGCCAGGGCAGTGGGATAGGCGCCAAGGGGGAGTGTATAGGCAAACCAGGGCCCGGGTAAAAGGTAGGCAGGGCCAAAATTTTAGGCAGCCAAGGGCCCCGTGTATAGGTCGGCAGTGCTATTTAGGCCCGCCAGGGGAGGATATAGGGAAACCAGGGCAGGATATAGGGGAAAACCCGGGCGGTTTTGGCAGCTAGGGCAGGGGGATCATATAGCCCGGGGGAGGGTATGGTAGCCAGGGCAGGGCTTTATATAAACCAGAGCCGGGCACATATAGCCAAGGAAGGGGGATAGGAAGGGCCCGGGAAGGGCCAAACAGTAGCCAGGGAAAGGGAAAACAGTAGCCAGGGGGGAGGGAATCAGGGAGCCAGGGCCCGGGGTTAAACAGGGAGCCAAAGGGGGAGGGTAAACCCGTAGCCCCGGGCAGGGCAATTAAAATTTGCCAGAAGTGTATTTGGTAGCCAGGCAGGGGTTTTGGTTTGCAGGCAGGGTAAACAGTAGCCAGGGCAGGGTTTAGGTAGCAAGGAAGGGGATAGGTAGCAAGGCAGGGTTTTAGGAAACCAGGGGGGCATCAAAATAAACCGGCAGGGTATAGGTAGCCAGGGAGGGTTCAGTAGCCAGGGGAGGGCACATTTTAGCCAGGGGGAGGGTATAGGTTTGCCAGGGGAGGGCATTTATATAGCCAGGCAGGGGGGATTTGGTAGCCAGGGCCGGGTTTTAGGTTTGCCAGGGCAGGGTATAGGTAGCCCGGGCAGGAATCATATAGCCAGGCAGGGGGATCAGTAGCCAGGGCAGGGCATCTTTTTAAACCAAAGGCAGGGGCTGTATATTTGCCAGGGCAGGGGTATTATAGGGGAGCCAAAGGGAAAGGGGGGAGGATATAGCCAGGGCAGGGCTAAATTTTTAGGGCAGCCGGGCAGGGGGGAGTATATAGCCGGGGGAGGGGCAAATAAAAGGCAGCCAGGGAGGGGCAAAATATAGCCAGGGGAGGGGGGATTTATAGCCCGGGCGGGCTATTATTTGGAAGGGCCCGGGGGAGGGGCCCCGTATATAGCCAGGGGGGAGGGGCAAATATATTTTGCCCAGGGCCCGGGGCAGTATAGGCAGACAGGGGGAGGGTCAGTAAAATTGCAGGGGGAGGGGCAGTATAGGCTTTCTAGGGGCGGGGGGAGTTATAGCCAGGGCGGGGAAATATAGGCGTAGGGGGGGAAAGGGGGGGAATTTTAGCCAGGGCAGGGGCAGTATATCGGGGCAGGGCAGGGGCGTAAAATAGCCAGGGCAGGGGCAGATTTTAAACCGGGCAGGGGGGAGGGGCAGTTATAGGGCCCGGGCAGGGGGGGGGCAGGATATAGCCAGGGCAGGCAGGGGGGAGTATATTGGGGCCCGGGGCAGTATATAGCCAGGGCAAAGGGGGAGTATAGGCAGGGCCCGGGGAGGGGCCCGTATAGGCAGCTAGGGGAGGGGCAGTATATGCCAGGGAAGGGGCCAAATAAAATTTGCCCGGGCAGGGGCCCGTATTTGGCCGTAGGGGGAGGGGGCAGTTATAGCCAGGGGGAGGGGGTATTGGGGAGCCAAAGGGGAGGGGCAATATAGGAAGCCAGGGGGAGCAGTATAGGAGCCAGGCAGGGCCGTTTAGGCAGCCAGAGCAGGGGCAGTATAAAGCCAGGGGACGGGCAGTATAAAGCCAGGGCAGGGGCGTATAGGCAAACCGGGGGAGGGGAAATATATAGCCAGGGGAAAGGGGGAAGTATATAGCCAGGGCGGGCAAGGGGCGTATATAAGCAAGGGCAGGGGCCGTATAGGCAGCCAGGGGGAGGGGGGAGTATATACCCCGGGGGGGGGGCAGTTTTATAGCCAGGGGAGGGGAAGTATATAAACCAGGGGAGGGGCAGTATTTAGCCGGGGGGCCCGTTTTTAGCCAGGGCCCGGGGGGGGTATAGGCAGCCAGGGCAGGGGGGTTTAGGGAGCCCGGGCCCGGGGGAGTATAGGCGTAGGGCAAAAGGGGCCCGTAAATAGCCCGGGCAAAGGGGCAGTATGGCAGCCAGGGCAGGGCAGTATTGGCCCGCGAGGGGAGGGGCCGTTTTATAGCCCCGGGCAGGGGCCAGTATAGGCAGGGCCCGGGACAGAAAGTAGTTTAAAAAAAAATAAAAACGTAATACTCCCCGGACACCTGCTGTCCCCTCCTTTCCTCTGGGCCGGTGGCCGCCACTGCAGAGTGGGGGGCCGCGGAGCAGGCGCGCGAGGGGAGTCACACATGGCCCCTCCCCCGCGGCCTCGGGGGAGCTGAACGACGGGATAGTAGACCCCAGATGTTCAGCCCGGCCGCTGTTTGCCCGGCGGGGGCGGCGGCGGCCGTGATGGCTGCATGGTGGGTCGGTGACCCCCATGCAGCCGTGTGGCGGGGGGGAGGCCTGTCGGCCCCCTGAAAAAAGGGGGGGGGAGGGGAATTGGGGTGGGGGGGATTGGGGGGTGGTTTTGGGGGGGGGGGGGGAAAATGGTTTTTTTTGTTTTTGGTGGGGGGGGTGTGTGGTAAATTTTGGGGTTTTAAAAGGGGTTTTGGGGGATTGTTAAAGAAAAGTAGAGAAAATTTTAAATGATTTGAGGGGAGAGATTAATTGAAAAAATTAATTGGAAACCCAAAAATACCTCAAGTGGTAGCTGCTGGGGCGTGTGATGTTGTAATTTGTAAAACTAAATACTTGAGTTTAAGGATCAATTTTAAGGGAGAACATTTTGCCAAAAAAAAAACTGGAAAAACTATTGCCCAAGTATAAGCCGAGGGTGGAATATGTAGCAGCTACTGGTAAATTTCAAAAATAAAAATGGATAACAATAAAATTAATAGGCAGGGGTTTTGAAAAGGGGGGGATCTCTCCTTGAGGGGAGCACCGACCCAAGGGTTTTTTTGTATTGCTTTTTGCCCTCTACTAAGCTTGCATATCACAAGGCATTATGGGAAAAGGGCTTTAAGCCAAAAACGCCCTCTGTTTGGGTGAACAAAAACCCCAAATTTTTCTTTTTACCCCCCAAGTCTTGAGAAAGCAAAAAGTATTTTAGCCAAGCCAGTATCTCTCATCTGCAGACAACGCTGCTTCGGGATTTTTTGTCACTCATCAGTGCAGAGCAGAGAAAATACTGGCTGGCTGTGTGGGAGGAATGAGAGGCTGAGAAAGGGGAGATCTCTCCTTGAGGAGAGCACCGAACGAACGGCTTGTAGGGGGGGTTTGTTTTGCCTTTTTGCCCTCTACTAAGCATCTGCATATCACAAGGCATTATGAGAAAAGGGCTGAGAAGCCCAAAGCGCCCTCTGTTGGATGTAACAAATCCTCAATTTGCTTTTGACCCACCGAGTCTTGAGAAAGCAAAACGAAATTTTAGCCAAGCCAGTATCTCTCATCTGCAGACAACGCTGTTTCGGAATTTTTGTCCCTCATCAGTGCAGAGCAGAGAAAATACTGGCTGGCTGTGTGGGAGGCAATGAGAGGCTGAGAAAGGGGAAGATCTCTCCTTGAGGAGAGCACCGAACGAACGGCTTGTAGTTATGTATTGCCTTTTTGCCCTCTACTAAGCATCTGCATATCACAAGGCATTATGGGAAAAGGGCTGAGAAGCCCAAAGCGCCCTCTGTTGGATGCAACAAATCATCAATTTGCTTTTGACCCACCGAGTCTTGAGAAAGCAAAAAGGATTTCAGCCAAGCCAGTATCTCTCATCTGCAGACAACGCTGTTTCGGGATTTTTGTCCCTCATCAGTGCAGAGCAGAGAAGATACTGGCAGGTTCGGTGGGAGGCATTGAGTGGCTCAGAAAGGGGAAGATCTGGGCACTTTGGGCTTCTCAGCCCTGTTCCCATAATGCCTTGTGATAGGCAGGTATATGTCCCCCCATAGGCAGGTATAGGCAGGTATATGTTATCCCATTGGCAGGTATAGGTAGTTATAGGCAGGTATATTTCCCCCCATAGGCAGGTATAGGCAATTATAGGTAGTTATAGACAGGTATATTTCCCCCATAGGCAGGTATAGGCAGTTAAAGACAGGTATATGCCCCCATAGGCGGAAAGGGGGAAATTTTTAGGGGGTTTTAGGCATTTATAGGCAGGTTATGTCCCCATAGTCGTTATAGGCAGGTATATGTCCCCTATAGGCTGATTATAGGCAGGTATATGTCACCCATAGGCGGTTAAAGGCAGTTAAATGTACCCCAAGGATATGGGCTTTTATGGCGGAATGTCTCACATGGGCATTTAAAAGGCTTTTTTGGCAGGTATAGGATTATAGGTGGTTTTACTAGGGTTTATTAAAAAAAAAAATGCTTACCTTTCCCCGCTGCTCTGAGGTTCTCCCAGCGGGAAAAGGGTCCCCAGCGCCCCGGGCCATGGCAGCACCCCGCGCAGTCGGGTGACTCGGGATTCAGCTATTGCACCCGAGGAGTCGATTAGCTGAGTATCCCCTGCCGGTGCCTGGGCCGGGGCCCTTGCAGCGCCCAGTATATACGGTTCAAGAGTTTTTTGGGAAAAATTTTCATGTCTATCAGTCCTGTGATTTTCATAATTCCAAGACTTTTTCTTCTTGGTGTTGCAATTTTAATGTTGCGGAGTGTGTTATTTGTATCAAAACAATTTTAGTATTATAGTAGTTTTAGCTGTATATGTGATAGCAGGGCATCAAAATTAAAAAGTTGTTGAAAAGGGTTTAAGAAAATACTTTTTATTTATCATTAAGATATTAAAATTGGGGTATTTTTTGGGATGAAAAATTTAAAAAAGTCACCCCCATCCAGAACTGAACACTCGTGAGTAGGGAGGTTTCCTTAGTTTAGTCATCCTAAAACTCCTTCTGAGTCATATTTCCAGAATTTAGAAAAAAAATGGTTTTGGTTTGGCGGGGTTTCCCCATACTGGAATTTTTTTTTTATCAGTACTCAGAAAGATAGAGAAAAGTTTTTTACGGGTACTTTTTTCGGGCTTTTTTTTAAATTTGGTAAAGGGGTGTATCCCTGACCAAAATCTTTGCAAATTTTTTTTTCCCACTTATCTACTTCTTTTTAAGTTAGTGATCCATTCCTCAACTGTATTGACTCTCCTATCTGTAGACAATGTTGAGCCTGAATATTTTATTTTTCCCTTTATTTGCATACTGTGTATGAGAGCCATATTTTGTGGGATCAGTTTTTTTTTTTTTACTTTAAAGGGCTTTTCCAGCATATAAAGAAACTAAATTATTAAGATACTGTTGCCCAAAATTATATATATGTACTTACCCTCTTCCTTACCTTAGTTCTAGTACTGACTATGGAGATTCTCTCCTGTTTATTTCCGAACAGAGAAGTCACCAATGCAGGGATGTAAATAGAAAACCGAAGATAGTCTCCAAACTCAGTGCAGGAGGGAAGGAGGAGAGTGAGTATAATTTTTTCATTTCTATTTCAGGCACCCAGTACCCCCTTTTTTTGGGTTTTTTAATATATACTGGACAACCCCTCTAACACACTTTCCCTTCTTATAAACTGATAGAATGCTGCTAGTATATGCCATCATTTTATGATTGGTGGGTCCTGACCTTTGGGCCCCACACCAATCCTGATAATGAAGAGAGTGCTGCACTGTCATTTTCCCTGAACAGCAGCCAAACCTGCGGGAAAAACATAGCTTGGGCCCCAAATTTAAAGGGGGCCCAAAACCCTTCAATCATTGCTGGGGCCCCCTTTTTTTACAAGATCGGGGGGTTTTTCCCATGGGTTTGGGACCCCCCCAATCAAAAAGTGAATGCCTATCCTTGGGAATATTCATTTTAAAAAGAGGGAAAATGGGCTCCCTAGTAGAAAAATTTTGGACCCCATGCTTTTAAATTGTTTAAAGGGTTTTATTGCAAAGAAAAAAGTAGTTTCAAGTAGCTCCAAAAAGAGAAGCATTGTGCACAGAAGCATTGTGGCTGCTATAAAAAACAGACTTTTCACCCCCTTTTTTCCCCAAGATGTTTTGGGGCTTCACTACCCAGGGGGAACCCCCTTGGGTTTTGTAACATCAAAAGGGACAAAGGGAGGGGTTTAGGGGAAAAGAAGAGAGAGTGAAGAGATACAGAAGCTGGGAAAGGGATGGAGAAAAGTGAAACCCTACGGGAGAACGGGGAGCTCTGAAAATTGGGGCCCAAGCTGACAGTTCGCAATCCCCTTTACCAAACAAAATTTCCCAGCCCCCTTACATGGGAGAATCCTGCCTTCCACTCCATGGAGTTTACGGCACCTGCATGGGGCCCCAAAGCCCCCAAGATGGGTCTAGTCCCCGTGGACACCCATGCCGTTAGTAGACATTTGGGAGGCTTTATGATTGGGGCAGGCTCTGGTGAAAAACCGGACCTACTTAGATTTAAAACTCCCCGGGCGTGGTTTAAAATCACCGCTTACGGGGGTTTAAAAGTGGATTACATTTTGGGCCTGTCGTTCAGAACCCTTCGTTCACACGGCTTATTTCGCCAAATTTTTTCCGAGGGAAATTAAACGATGGGCAATCCTGGAAAAATCAGTCTGAAACAAGTCACAGCTATTTTCTATTGATTTAAATAAAATTTTTACGGTCGTCGTTCAAAACGCCGCGTTTTTCCGTCCCGGGGGATTGCCCCCGCGGATTGACGACGGCAATCCGGACAAAAAAACAAGTGCATGCCCAATTATTTACGGACTTTTTTTCCCCCCCCCCACCTTAAATTGATTGGAGAGGGTGAATCCGGGGGAAAAATTCGTTACAAATAGGGTCCCCACCTTTTTGGGGAAATTTTTTGAAACCCTGAATTTTCAACTGATTTCAAAACATATTTACGATGGGCAATCCGATGTAAAAAAGTTCTGAAAAAACCCTGTAAAAAATAGCCTAAACTAACTTTTACATAATCTATGCGTAAGGCACAATCCAATAGGCGCTAACATGTTTGTTTTTTTACTATGTTTGCAATTTTAATATGCACCACCAGTACCTTAAATCGTGCCAACAAACGCGGCATCTGGACCCTAATGATTGCAGTGTTTGATTATTGCTGCAGTGATTTGTACAGGAAAGTTAGCAGTTGTATGAACCACATGTTATGGATTTACTGTTTTCCAAATTTCCCTGTGTTAAAACATCTGAGGGAAACCCCCACCGGTTCTGTAAATTTATTTTCCCGCCCGGCCCCGTACATATTTTTAGGGCCTACCTTTGGGGGGGGTATTTTTTAAATAACTGGGTTTTTTTATTGTGCCAAAATTTTTTTGAAATTTTCTTCATTTTAATAACTGCACTTTTCCAAACTACACTTTACCTTTTAAACCTTTTTTAGTAAAATGTGTCAAGTTGTTTTTTGCCCTAACCCGTAGTGTTTTATCCCGCCCGGGCAGGGGGGTTTCCCAAATCCCAAAAAAATGGTATAAAGGAACCCCCCTTCTGCAAGCCTTTAGAGCCCAAAAAGAGGCACCGGAGGCACTGTGCCAATTTGTAAAATTGAAATAAAAGAAACCCTTGTACGGCCCCTAGGGGGCCCCGGGCTCCCGCGGCCGTCCCCCCCCGACTTACGGGGTCCCGGCCCCGGGTTTCCGCGGGTGCCACAGCCCTTGTCCTTCGCTCCCCGGGCCGGGGAAACCCCCTACTCACCAGTTCCCGCCCCCTTTTGTCCGGTCTGAAACCGCCGCGCCCCGTACCTGGGTTTCTTAAGGCGCGCGACGGTGGTCTGGATTTAAAGGGGTAGCGCGCCCTTAAATTTGGTTTTTTGACGGCCCGCTGGTCCTTTTTTAAGGTATACGCCCCCAGCACTCTCTGCCAGTTTTTTGGGGCTTACCGTGGGGTTTAGGGGTTTTAAATTGGGAGTTCCCGTTTTGAATTAAACCCCTGTTTCCATCCGCCTGCTTACTTTCCTGACCTTGCCCGTTTTTCCGCCTGCCCGACCGTCTGTCCGTTCTGAAACCACAACCTCTGCGCCTTCCCTGAAACCTTTTTGCCTTTTCCCGGCTACGCCTTTGGGTTTTGTCTTTGTACCCCCGGTTTTTACCCCGGCCGCCATCGCAAGCCCGTCCCGTCAGGGGGAACGACCTGGGGACCCCCCACGCCGCAGCAAGTCCATCCCGCTTTGCGGCGGGGGGCTGGTGAAAGCCGGGGGGTACTTAGACTCCCCTTTTCCCGAAATGGCTTTGCAAACATCGCCCGGGGTTGGCCCCAAGCGAATCCACTCCTGCATTACAACCCTGCTCACAGAGGTTGGCACAAAGGGGTGTGACATCTAGGGCACATTTTTCCCTTAGTGCTGCCCCCTTTTTTTAATGTATTTTGCGCCCCAAAAAAAATGTCGATGGGCCCCATTCCTGTATGAATAAAATTTTGTACACCCAAACCCAGGTGCATTTTTAAAAACCCGGGACAATTTATTTGAAAGCGCCCAAAAGTGGCCCCAAACAAATATGCCCTTTAAAGTTTTTTAGGTTTGGTTTATTAAAGGGGGTTATGCACCTTAAAAAGAGGCCTCAATTATACTAAGCATGGTTTGAAACCCCACGCAGATTTTTGACAGGTTTAATTTTATTCGGGGGCACATACAAATCATTTAGCAAAAAAAAAACTGCTGGAAAGGGGCCTCTTTTCTACATGTCACCCTGTGGGTTTTTCATTTTTTTTCTCTGTTGCACCAAAAGATATGTTCATTGTTATTTTTAAAAGGGGTACGATTTTTGGGGAGGGCAAATATTCTTTGTTTTCTAAGTTTCGTCATGGTTATTTAATAAATTATTTATTTTACTTGTCTGACTTTTTTGCAACTTTATTGGGCTTCATTTAACATTGTTTTTTCATCTGAGTAGTAGACCTTTACTGTATTAAAATGCATCTGAATAGTATGTCCTGAAAAACTGACAGCATCCAAATTTAAGCTGTCATTGGGGTCCTGCGGGCCCTTTCCCGAGGGGCCCTGACCCACATGTCAGGCCGTGAGCACACTCGCGATCCTGCTGCCGACTGTCACCACTTTCCTCCCCCCTTTCTCCCCCGCGGGTGGTTTAGCGGGGCCCCCCCCCACTCTGGAGGGCTAGTATGCCGGCCCTTTTCAAATTTTTGGGCCAAGTGTTCCCATAATTGGGATAATTGCTAGGCGTTTGGGCCCCATATTTCCCCCTGCCCCGGAATTCCCTACCAAATCCATAGTGCCTTAGCTTATGTGAAAAAGCGTTCCTAAAGTCGTTTCAGTCCTTTCCATGTACCAGTTCCATTTGCCTTCATGCCTTGACCACGAACCTTTGCTGCCTGTCCTAACCTTCCTGCCTGTCCCCGATTACGAGTTTGCTTCACAATTTTGTACCATGATACACCTTGGCTGCCACCGTAAGCAGGTCATGTCAGGGGTAGCGACCTGGTAGTGTTCTGCCGCAGCAAGCCCAACCTGCCTTGCGGCGGGTTCTGGTGAATACCGGACCTACTTAGATTCCGCTCCCTGGCGTGGCTATACCACCACTTACGGTGGTCCAGTGGATCCACATCTCAGGTCTGCCATTACGGTAAGCCTAACATTACATAAGCTATGCGTAAGGCACAATCCAATAGGCGCTAACATATTTCATATTTCATTGACATTGCCTTTTAGAGGTTAAATATCTTAGATCTAGATTATGCCCATTTTCAGCTACCCTCTTATGGGTGATACCAGTGTCCTAGCATTTGTAATGCTAAGGAGTTAAAGATAAAAGTCTCTAATACAGAACTGTATTTAGCCTTGAAATAATATTTTTATATGTTTTTAAAGCTATAACTATGAAAACACTTATAAATATCTCTTGAAATTTAAAATGCAGCTAATTTCTGTTTGAAATGATCTTATGTATGCATTGGCAATACAATGCTTAATTCTATAGCTTGATCCAACAGCCAGGCAAGAACCTGGCCAACTCAGAGGGTATAGTTGGAAGGATAATCACTCATAATCAATCTTAGGCATTATACACATGGTAGTAATATCGTTCTGTTCAAGTTCCCAGTTGTATGAAAGTATATTACAGCATCCTAAGACTTATATGAGCTCTCGGCTGTGCCTCCTTATGGCTCTAATTTTACATAAAGGCATACAAGGGTTGTTTTTCGATGATCCATATGAAAAAAAAAGTCATACCATGTTCCTTCAGATGCTAAATTATTGTAGTATTCTCCACATTAAGCATTGCTTCTCGGGCAGAAAATCTCTAATATAGTGATCCTGTGGCAGCACAAGGAGTGCCTACTGTTTGACATTATGGACTTAGAGGGACCCCATGTGCTGCCGAGCTCTGTCCAAAATTTGGTGGTTGTGTTAATTAGTTATGAAATCATATGTGTAAGAAAAGTCTTCAGCTTCGGTGTCAGATGTAATTATTCCTGATTATTTATATTCTCTGCTTGTGTTCATTACAGCAGTATGAGTGTTTTGGACGTGTGCATTTTAATGTTGATAATTTGTTTTTAGTTCATTTAGAGTGGGAACACTTCTTCCACATAATATTTCCACTGATTTCACTTTTCATGCTTGTAATCGCAGCTGTCATGACTTCATAGCTGTGAAGCAATAATGTGTTCATTTTAATAAGCTCCTGAGCTGCTAGAGGTGTTCTGAACAGGCATTGTGAGGCGGCTCAGGCACATTACAGGTCTGTTCTGCTGTTGGTATTTATGCAGAAACATTTTTCTAGTGAACTACTTCTTTATCTTTTTACGGGAATATATTTAACTTAGTGCTTAAAATGAAATGTAAAGTAAAATTGCTAAGATATTTATGAAAGAAATGAAACTTTAGAGCAACATTACTTTCTGGAGGAAGAGAGACTTTAACTTCATAAGGAAGCAGCCAATTTTGTCAGTAAGGAAGGAGGAACTTTTTCATACTTGCCTTCCAATGCACTGTTTTGTTTATGTAGCTATGTGACAGCTTGCTTTTGGCAGGACAAGGTGTATTTTTCTCTTGTGTCGTTTTAGGGTATACGCTAGCATTTATCTTTTTTTTTACTTTTTTAATTGAACATAATTTTTTGTCTGGACAAGTTGTATTTTTCAGTTGTGTCCTTTTAGGGTATGCTTTAGCATTTAACTTTTATTACTTTAATTATGGTACGTATTTTTTTCGTATCTGTCCCACTGGGGGACTTTCACTGATAAATTTAGTCTTACATGCATTGAAATACCAATATAAGTTTAATATCCACATTTTGTATATATATATATATATATATATAATATTATATAATATATATATATATATAAATATATATATATATATATATATATATATATATATATATAATATATATGTGTGAATATATATATATATATATATATATATACAAAACGTGGATATTAAACTTATATTGGTATTTCAATGCATGTAAAATTAAATTTATCAGTGAAAGTCCCCCAGTCCCCACTATATATATCTATATATATCTATATATATATAATATATATAAATATATATATTATATATATATATATATAATATAATATATATATATAGTGTATTTTTCCAGACAATAAGACGCAGTTTTTTCACCCAAAATGTAGGAGGAAAATGGGGGTGTGTCTTACAGTGTAAATGTAGTATGTCAGGCAGGCAGGAGTCTGGAGTGGGGCAATGCTGTGGGAAGCAGCATCGCCCCACTCCAGCCTCATGCCTGAGATACTATATTGGTGTGTATGAAATGGGCTCATGCACTGAATCAGTTCCATATGAGAACCATTCATACCTCCAATCACCCCCCCACCCTACCACAACGTAATTTCAGAGGACAGGGGAGGCGCTCAGTAACCATGGCAGCCGGAAGCCTCATACAGGCTTCTGTAGCTGCTATGTATGTACACCTATTACACCGTACCATAGGCAGGTTGTAATAGGTAATGAATGAAAATTCTATACGATGGTACTGCCATTTTTTAGGACAAGGGATTGTGCCCCCTAATGGTCATGTACTCTTGGAGAACTAAGTATGAAAGCAAAAAATATAAACAATAAATAAATATTAAAAATTTAAATCACACTCCCTTTTGCCATTTTACAAATAAAAAAATAAATAGGTTACACATAATCAGCATCACTGCGTTCGTAAAAGTTCGATATTACATAATTTATCCCATAGGCTGAACACTATAGATGTAAAAAAAAAAATTTAAAATGCCAGAATTGTGGTTTTTTTTTTGTAATTTCACATCCCTAAAAAATTGGAATTAAAAGTGATCAAAAATGTACATTTATCCCAAATGGTACCAATAAAAACTACACTTCATTCCTCATTTTTGCTTTCTATTTTCTTCCTCTAAAACCTAGGTGCATCTTATAGTCCGAAAAATATGGTAAACTAGTGCAACACAGTTCTTGAGACCATGTGAAATTTATACAAATGCATGCAGCTTTAACCCCTTAACGACCGCCCACCGTCTTTTGGCGTCAGCTGGTGCGGGTCGTTCGTCTGCAGCGACGTCTTTTGGCGTCGCTGCAGACTTCGGGGTTTGCGGCGCCGCAGCTGCACTGGGATCAAGGCTGTACTACACAGACCTGATCCCAGAGCATCTCCTGTGAGCACCAGGTAACCTCTGCATCCCGGTGCTTTAACCCTTTGATTGCGGCGGTGCGTCACAGCAGCGCAATCAAAGGGTTTCCCTGCTCTGTCGAGTGATTGGAACACCCGGTGACCCGACAGAGCCCGGGAAACGGCTGCACAGTCAGCCCTGGGGACCTAGAGTGGCCCCAGAGCTGTCTGTATATGAAGCAAGTGACCAGGGCACACTGTACTGCCCTGATCACTGCCTTTGTCGGATTGATACAGATTACAATGTATTAGCATATACGAATATGCTAATACATTACTAAGTGTTAAAAACAGTTCTCCCTTCATGGGATTAAAAAAAAAATTAAAAAACATAAATGGTGTAAAAAAAATTAATAAAAAAATAAATAATAAAATAAAAATAAATATTTAATAAAAAATGATTGTGCATACATTACATACAAAAAAACTTTATACATATTAAGTATCCACATGACCGTAATAACCTGTAGAATTAATCTAACAAGTTATTAAGTGTGAAATGTGAATGGTGTAAAAAAAATGTAAAAAAACAAAAAGTTTTTTTTAAATTTTAAAACAAATTCTGCAATTATTTATAAGTGAACTTAAACTATTCTGCCATAAAGTACAACTTGTCTCGAATAAAACGAGGCCTCATACAACTGCGTCATTGAAAAAATAAAAAAGTTATAATTGTTGAAACGCAAGGAGGCAAAAACTAAAAAAATGTTCTGGTCATTAACTACTTTTCAGGCCTGGGGCTTAAGGGGTTAAAGTGATTGTAAAACAACCTGAAAAAATCCTAATAATACTAAATAATAAATGAACGTTTATAGTTTGTCAGTAAGAAACATAAACAAGCTAATGTGCTGCTGATAAGACACAGCAGGGAGTTACATCACCATCCTAGGCCTCTGCTGCTACAAGAGAGAGGTAGTCGGCAAACCAGGGAGGCTTTGTTCACAAGCAGAAGATGATAACTAGCTCTAGCTTTGAAGGGGAGCATAATCAGAACACCAATGTATTTGGTAATAGTTTTTATTTACCTTTACCTATATGTTTAAAGCTAATCAATGTGGTGAGATTACCCCTTTAAATTATTTATGTGTTAAATATTGTATGTCCTACTATATGGTTATAGCTTTCTTGCCATGGTTGTACCACTCATTAAAATGAATGCAAGTTCTAACAGTAAAAGTATGCATTACCATCTTACAGGTTGGAGAGGTCCACTGCTGGAATGCCTCTGTTTTGCAAACTAACCCGTTTGGTGAAGATGTCACAATGCCACTGTATGGCCATGTGGAGGTGAATGACAGATGTCGATAGGGATGAGGGAACAAAAGAGTATTTGTGTGTTCTTGTACAGTATCACTATATTTACTATTTTGCCATAGGAAAACTTAAACTCTATCAGTTCTCTATCTGTAAAACACTAAAACGCAACTTTTATTCTGTATAATTCTTAACCTCTATACACACTATTTAAATACCTGATTTCTAACCTCATCATTTAACCCTTTCTACTTCTGAAAGAAGTAGAAAGGGTTAAATGGTGAGGTTAGAAATCAGGTTTTTAAATAGTGTGTATAGAGGTTAAGAATTATACATAATAAAAGTTACGTTTTAGTGTTTTACAGATAGAGAACTGATAGAGTTTAAGTTTGCCTATGGCAAAATAGTAAATATAGTGATCAAAAGTCACTCTCTGTTCTCTTGCGAGATTCCCCTTTTTTTTTGGAGAATATGTGACTTGTACAGTATTTACACTGGAGATGTCTACATGGCTGGGAGAGCAAACATTTCCTCAATAACTTCCAAAATAGCTAATAATAGCTGCTTCTTCCTGACACATATAATAGTAGGGAGTGAAGCTCTGAAGCATAAACTTCAGCTTAAAGAGGTGATCCCACAAAGCAAAGTGTACTGCACATGTTAGCTCTCAAGTAGCTGCGATCCAACTGCGCATGAGAAAGAGAAGGGTGACTATTGCAGCAGTCCTCTTAATTTACTTCTATGGGAGCTTCCGAATATAGCCGAGTGTGTGAGCTCCGCTCGACTCGCAGGTAGTTGAGAGCCGACCTGTACAGTACACTTTGCTTCATAGGAACACCCCTTTAAGTAAAATGTTATGCAAAAAAACAGAAGAAGAAGATTTATGATAACACTTGGTATGTACCAATAAATAAAGATATTTCAGTATATTTACAAGTTTAGTACCTGCTCATCATTTTTGTCATTGATGTATTCATTATTAGAAACAAATACAGACTATGACAGTGTGTGATATTATTACAGTGCAAAGATTTGGCTTTCGACCTGTGGCGTCCGACAAATTCATACTTGTTATGTATACAAGCTCGATAGCTCCGGTCTATCTGTTCTAGAGTTTGACACTTGGACAGTAGACATTTGCTAGGACCTACATCTTATAGTAAACAGCAGAAGGAAATGCTTGAGTTATTGCCAGATTCTTTGCTAGCAGACTAATTCTGTGATTTTATTTTCCATAACTTACCAGAAGTGTTATTGCAAAAACCTCACAAGAAGCTAAAACTAAAAGAGAAGGCACTGAAAACGAGCCTAGAAATAGTCGTGTTACATATTTTTAATAGGAAAACTCAGATTTCAACTGTTACACACTAATTATTTATAAAAATTCTTTATATTTCTGTTTATTATTTTCACCAAGTAAAAATTCAGCTGGTTTCTTCTTAGAATCTGTGTGGGATTTATTGACAATCCAGAAATTCACATGACCCAGTTTAGCTGAAACAGTAACTTTTGAGCTTCAACGATGCACCACTCACTGCTAATTGTGATACAGAGTTTATGTGGAAGATTGTTCACGCTGGTGTCATGGGTGTTTTTTGTTCTTTTTTTAATTTGGTATTCCACAGTACTTGACTTGCTAAAGGTAATAAAAAAAAAACATCAGGATGGTCCCTCAAATTTTATACGGGTTCCCTTAAATTTGCACTGACGTCTACAGCAATATTGAGGGTCCATGGTTTTGTGGATTTTGGCTACAAGGGCTCTTATGTCCCGCACATCAACCTTTGACTTTCAACCACGACTACTTCTGCCTGCAGATGCTTTGTTGGTGTTTGCATACTGAGATTTAATCAAGGAAACAGTAGATCTTGACATACCATATCAACTCAGCAACCCGGGTCTCCATTAACCATTATTCATCTTTGGAATTCTTTCAGTTTTCTGACATACAGTGGGTACGAGGGGCAGACATACAGTGGATAGGAGTGGCAAATACCCCGAAACAGCTGTCTGCAGATGGACTTAACTGGTTTGGCTCAAATCCCTTTCACATTGCTAGACTCTTGCGAGCTACATGTGAATTGACGATAACTACATCCAATAGAGTGCGCTGTGGAGCTCCCTAGCTCTTTTCCCATAAGCCTTTGCTTTATGCAAAACAGCCAGTGAGGTCTGAAAGTCGCGTTAGTCCTCACACTGACCAATATATTGGTGGCTCTCCCTAAGGAGAGATTTTTCCCTTTCTAAGCCACTCTCGCCTCTCACCCAGCCAACCAGTAAGTTTCACGCTGCACTGACGAGGGACAAATACCCCCGAAACAGCTGTCTGCAGATGGACTTAACTGGTTTGGCTCAAATCCCTTTCACATTGCTAGGCTCCTGCGAGCTACATGTGAATTGAGGATAACTACATCCAATAGAGTGCGCTGTGGAGCTCCCTAGCTCTTTTCCCATAAGCCTTTGCTTTATGCAAAACAGTCAGTGAGGTCTGAAAGGCGCGTAAATCCTCACACCGACAGAGATTTTCCCCCTTCTAATACTGTATCATGACATAGATTTTTTTTTTTTTTTAACAAATTCAGGTTTATTCATAGACAAAAATACACAATGAGTTCAAGTAGTAATGGAAAGATGCAATACAAAGCATACAGGTAGTAGGTACAGGTATATAGTAATAGAGAAAATAACTCTGCATAATGTGCATAACAGAGTTCAATAATCAGGTGGTACATAGTCAGGTATAGACACTGGGATAACAAAGATAAGTCCATTACCATCTAATAAACTTGAAGGAAATTACAACACTAATAGTAATAAATAACCAAACCAGGTGTGTATGTGTGGTGTATGCTTTCCCACACGTGGTGGATGAACAAGTTTGATGGGAGGTCATAGATTATCAAGACCCCAGGGTGAGAGATGAGGAGGAATAAGAACAGGACCCCGTATAGCAGTCGGGGTACAGTGGCCAGATTTGAAGAATAGGACAAGCAGCCGAGGAGACACTAGGAGATGCAGACCGGGGACACACCAGGAGGAAACCAGACATAGAATTTTAGAACTGCACAAGTAATATAGTTTGTCAATTGTGATATAAACTACGTGAGGGAATAAAATAGGGTGTTACCAGTGATGGCGGGAGTATCAGAAGTTTAATTTGATTATGTAACAATGGAGGGTATTTGAGTAATCTTGTCCAACCCCCCATTATGTAATTCATAAATGTTAATGTTACTTAATGTTAATGATTGTGCACGATTTATCATTACAATTGATCAGCAACTGTTACCAGTGATGGCAGGAGTATCAGGAGAAGTTTAATTTGATTATGTAACAAAAGGGAAGGGGTTGAGTTATATTGTCCAACCCCCCATTATGTAATTCATAAATGTTAATGTTACTTAATGTTAATGATTGTGCACGATTTATCATTACAATTGATAAGCAACTGTTACCAGTGATGGCAGGAGTATCATGAGAAGGTTAATTTGATTATGTAACAATAGGGAAGAGGTTGAGTTATATTGTCTAACCCCCCATTATGTAATTCATAAATGTTAATGTTACTTTATGTTAATGATTGCATACGGTTTATCATTACAATTGATCAGCAACTGATTTAGTGATTACTTGCTTGTTTTGTTGGTGAGTATTGCTTGTTTTGGATCTGGAAACTTTTCTTCTCTAGTTACACAAAAAGGAATAGCTAATTTTTTTATTGTATGTTGGTTATACACCTTATCAAATACAATCCCAGTTCTAAAATAATTGGAATGGTGTGTAAAGTGCAAGGAAAACAACAATGCAATGGTTTGGAAATCTTTTACGACCATAAGTTATTTACAACAGAACAGAGAATATGTATCAGAAGTTGAAGATTGGTGTCAGCAAAACATCTGAAAAAAGTTGGGCCATGAACTTGTCTACCATTGTGTAGCACCCTTCTTCTGTTTACGACAGTCTGTAAATGTCTGAAAAGTGAGGAGACCAAATGCTGGAGTTTTCAGAGAGGAATATTGTCCCATTGTTATCAGATGTAGGATTTTAAGTGCTCAAGAGACTTGAGTCTTCTTTGTCAGATTTTGTAAGATCATTAAATATGCTAAAAACCTCTCATGGCAAGGCTCGGGCCCTACATATTTTATATATACAAAAAAAATTTGTGGGTTTCTCCGTGTCACTACTTAATAAAAAATTAGGAAGAGTAAAAGCAAAAATCAGATCAGTACATGGAAATAATGTCTACTTCAAAAAAGAAACAAAACTTTTTTATCAATTTCCAAAAATGAAAATTTCAATACTATCACACATTTAATTTACAAAAAGGGATGAAAAAATGATTTTTTCCCCCAAATTTGGGAAACCCACCCCAGTTTTGGCCTTCCTGACACACCCCTTTTTTTTTAAAAATTGGCATGGTCATTTTTAATGTAAGAATAACTTTTGAAAAATTTTTCCCTTTTCCCCCAATGTTTTTCGAGATTGTTTTTCTTTTGAAACATTGTGCTTTAATTTAGTAAAACATTTTTATCCTTTAAATCCTAGTTTGTTTTTTGTGAAAAATATCATTTTTTTCATAAAAATTTTTAAAAAAAAATTTTGTGATTTAAAATTTCCCAAAAAAATTTCTGCGTGAAAGGGACGGGATAATTATTCCCCCAAAAAATATTTTTTAACTAGAAATAAACCTTTTGGGTCCAAAAGGGTTTTGAATCTTTTTTAAATTTTTTTTTTTTTTTACGACATTAGGGGGGGGGCTTAAAAACTTAGTAGAAATTTTTCTCACATTTTCAAAAAAAATTTGCAATATAATTTTTTAGGGCCCACCCCCAGTTCTGACGTGGCTTTGGGGGGCCCTACACTTAATCCCCCCATAAATGACGTCCTTAAGAAACAAAGCCCCCTTAATGTATTTACAAAATGTTTGGGAAGTTTGAAAACCCCCTTTGGGTGTTTAAACGGGAAATTAAAGAAAAGTGGGGGCCCAAATTTTCAAAATTTCATATTTTTGCAGTTTTTAAATATTTAATCATTGAAATGGGTAAAGGGTGACTGGGTAAATGAAACGTTTTTTATAAATTTCCCCCAGGTCTGCCTTTTTTTTAGGGGTATCCCATATGGGGGCCCTATGCATTTTTTGGGCTCACTAGCTTAATAAAGGTTACCGTTATTTTTTAACCGGTCCCCTTTCCTTATACCCGGGGAAAAGGGATCTCTCTATCCCACATATAAAACAGCCCCCCCCCCCCCCCCCCCCCCCCAACCAATTGGTTTTCGGCTATAGCATAAAACATATAATTTTATTTTTTTACCTTTAAAAGCTTACATCTGCCCGTTTTTTTGGGCGTTTTTCAATATGAAAAAAATTAGGGGTTGGGAACTCAATTTCCCCAATTTGGGGGGCAGATCCCCGTTCAAATGTAATTTCCAAAGACCTTCTAGGTTCTTCACCCAAAAAGGGGGTTTTCCCAGGGGGTTACGCCAGGGTCCGGGCTGAGGGGAAAACCTCAATCTCCCAGTTTGGGACGGCAGTTGACGTGCGCTCCCCCGGGACTCCGGGCCCGTACCTCCGGGGAAAAACCCCGTTGGGATGAAGACCGGGATGGTCTGTGGACATTACATTTAAAGGGGGATCGGGCCGAAACTTGGAACTTGAGTACCCCTAACACAATTTTTTTCTTATTGCATAACCCCAAAAAGAGGGGCGATGTATGTTTTTAAAAAGGTTAAAAAGAAAAAAATTATATGTTTTTGCTCAGCTGGATTAAAAATTGGTGTCACTATTTGGCTCAACCATAACCCCAAATTGGGGACACCTAAAGACTTTTGGGGGCTCATTTTCAATTCGTTTTATTTAGGCGGGCCAAAAAAGGGTTTGTGGACACCCTAAGGGGGCTAAAACTTTAAAACCCCTAAAAAAAACCACATTTTTGGAAAAAATACACCCCTTAAGGAAAATATCGGGGGGGTGCCCGTGAGTATATAGGCCCCCCAGGTGATTAAAAATTTTTTTTAACATTGGTGTGGGAAAAAGAAAAAAAATTTTTTTCCCAATTAAACTGATATTTTTGCTTTAAAAGTTTCATATTTCAATTTAAAATTTTAAAAAAGAACCCTAAAAAAATTTGTCAAACAATTTTCTCCCCGTTCGGCAATTTCCCTAAAGTGGATGTAAAAATGCGTTTTGGGGCGCCCAAAGGGGGGGTTTTGGGGGGCAAGGGGGGGAAACGCATTTGGCTTTTTTGGAACCCGTTTTTGGTGGGGCCCTGTGCAATTGCAAAACCCCCAAAAGTAACAGAACAGGTGGGGAAAAATTCCAGAAATCACCCCATTTTGGATTCAACACCCCCAGGGAAACTCAACCCAGGGGTGTATTCGCATCTTGGTTGCACAGGTTGTTTCCCCTAGTTTTTTTTTTAGCATTGGGGCCCTTAAAAAGGGGGTAAAAAAAAGCAGTTTTGGTCATTGGGTTTTTTGAGTTTCACTTTTTTCAGCATTCCTGCAGTGTAAATGAGGGGTTAAATTTACTATGGGGGTTTGGGACAATTACAAAAGAAATAGATTTTATATATTTTTTCTGTTTTTTTTAATTTTTACAATAGAAAAATTTTTCTATAAAAAATTGCGTTTTTTTTGTTGTTTATGTTTATTTGCATAACTTTTTTACTTTGCTGTGTGCAAGGGTGTGTTAAAGGGCTTGTTTTTTGCAGGGTGGGGTTTAAGTTTTTTTTTGGTTTCCCTTATGGGGGGCAAAAGAACCCATGTTCACTTTTTATTAAGGTTTTTGGGGAGGTTTTTCCCGAAAAAAAAACAGCAATTTGGTTTGTGTTTTTTATTTTTTTTTTTTATTGCGGGCATGTACGGGTTTTATATGACATCTAGCTTTACTCAGGGCCCGGTCAATACGGATTACAGCGTACCCCAATTTTATTTTTTTTATGTTTTAAATCTTTTTTTCAATAAAAAACACTTTTATTCAACCAGGGAAAAAAAACCCTTTTTTTTTTCATCTTCATAGTTTTAGAGCCATAACTTTTTTATTTTTTTGTGTACGGAGCTGTGTAGGGCTTTTTTTTACGTTTTTTTTAGGATCCCTTTTTTGGGGGGACAAGGCCTTTTTTATCCCTTTTAAAAACTGTTTTTTGGAAACAGGTGAAGAGAAAACTTTCAATCCTAGTAAGGGTTTTTTTTTTTTATTTTTGACCGTCACTGTGCATTTCTGTGATTTTTTAGGTTTTCTCTTTGGGTCGAGTGATTACGGCGATTTCTTTTAATAGTTTTTTTTTTGTTTTAAACACTTAAAAAAAAAAAAATTTTTTTTTGAGGGTAAAAGAATTTTAAGGGTCCCATATTCTAGAAACCCTAACTTTTTTATTTTTCCGTATACGGGTGTAAAAACTTTTTTTTTGGGGGGAATTTAACAGACTTTTCCTTGTTACAACTTTGGGTTTTTAAAGTTTTTTTATCGCTTTTTTTTCCTTTTTATGTGCTGCGGGGTGAACAAAAAACTTAATTCTGTGATTTTTTTTTTTTTTTTTTACGGTTTTCACCGTACGGGTTAATTCACATGACAGATTTATAGGGCAGTCGTTACAACCGGGGCATACCAAATATGGGTATTTTATTTATTTTTTAATCTTTTTTGGGGCGATTGGTGTTGTAAAGGGGAAAAGAGCGTTTGTACTGGTTTTTATTTTATTTGTTGTGTTTGTGTTTTACTTGTTTTCACTTTTTTTTACTTTTTTACACTTTTTTACTTTTCCCCATAGGTGATTTCTAACAGCAATCATCAGATTGCTGTTAGATGGCAGGCCAGCACACACTATTTACTACTGTGTACTGGTCCCCAAAGACAACTGTCAGTCACGATGCCCACAATGCATTGTGGGCATCGTGACATCACAGATGACCTCGGAAGTGACTTTCACTTCCCAAGGGCATCTGAAAGTAATCCTGCCCCGCACTCTGGTGGGGCAGCTGCCGGAGAAAGGCTGGAGGAGCTCACTCCTCCTGCCTGCGGCTTCATTACCGCAACCATGACAGGTTGTGGTAATGAAGCGTTAATCAGTGAGCTCCGGCCGCGGGTGATACGGTATGCGGCCAGCGGTAATATACTGCTGATCCCATGTCGCGATCATGCGTGGCTTGCTAGCAAGCCCGCGCAATCGCCAGGACGTATGCATACGTCCAGGTGCGTTAACCCCCAAACCACCTGGACGTATGCATACGTCCAAGGTCGTTAAGGGGTTAATGATGTACTCACGTAGTCAATCTGACATACAGATAAGTATTCCAACGTTTGTATATAGGTCCCATCATATAGGCTTTCCAAAAGCTTGTAAAGGTCCAGGGGAAAATGCCATAAACCCAGAAAGTAATGGCCTTGAATGTAATAGTCTAAATTTAAGCCCTACAAAATAATAAAGAATGCACCCTGTTTAAACAACAGAGGACCTGTTCTGAAAAGAGCACAACAAATAACTGCAAAATACTATATTAACCATTGAGTTTTTAACAAATATCACAGCATTTAATGAAACCCAATTCAAATTTAAAATGTATTAAGTATACATTAAAAATATAGAAAATAATCCCTTCATATAAAACAAACTTAAACTTACAATATATATCCCAAGGGATAGTTCTAGGACTTAGGGTTTGTTGATCAGAGGTGTAACGATGTCCATTTAATAAATCCACCATATATTACAAAGCAGTCCTAGATAAACAGGTTCAGATGCCCAATAATGGGGAACAAATATCCTAAGCTGACCCTGACTTTTCCCTATCAAAAAGCGGGGACATCGCCCCTAAAAGGGCGGCTCCGCAATGAAAAAATCCCTATAGAATATCCTAACTCTAAAGCTACACAACAAAAGGGCTACTAGAGCCCACTAGAAACCCGAAAAAAAGCACCCCCACCTTACGGAGGTTCATCCTTTTCCTCTCTCCTAGATACTAGAACACAAAGTATACAAATATATATAAAAAACAATGGTGTTTCACTATTTAGATAAAAAAGGTAGAGGCTCTCTATATCAATATCTTCCAAAGGACAGACACACATGATAAGTGGCTTATCCTAAGACATCGTATGACTAAAAAGCAATACCCCTCTTTTCCAGTGATAGACATTTTATTTCATTTCATTTCACCAAATATTTTCTCTTGGTGAAAGGTCTGTACTACAGGCAGCCAGTTAAGCCCCTGGGCTATTGTGATGGATGCAGTATGTGGTTTAGCACTGCCTTGTTAAAATGTATTGGCTTTTCTTGATGGAAACATCTGCATGGGTGCATATTTTGTTCTAAACCCTTTATATACTCAGCTTAGTATTAATAGTGCCTTTCAAGATATATAAGTTGTCCATGCCAACGGCAGTAATGCAGCCCCATGCCATCAGAGATGCAGGCTTTTGAACTGTGTGCTGATAACAAGCTGGATTGTCCCTCTCCTCTTGAGTCTGCATTTTAAAATTTTAAATCTTGATTCCTCTGACACAGAAAACTTTCCATTTTGCCTCTATTTTAAATAAGTCATACCAATAATTCTCAAATATTATAATTGAGGAAATAATATGCAAATTACAAAAAGCTCCAAAATAACTTTTCCTATAAAACATAACTTTTAATCAGATTGCATAAAAAACAACATATACATATATAGAAAATTTAGAGAGCCAACGGTACAACCAATCACCAGAAATTATACAGAAATTATCCGGAAATACTATCTGTTCCTTATTGTCTCACTCCTAAGCTCTTCCCCTTAGCGGGGAAGCTGCAAATCCTAACTCCTAACATCCGACATTCACAGACGAGCACGCGCGGATAAATCACAATGTCGCCACAATCTCTGCCAGTCATCCTGCGCATGCGCAGGTTCTCCCACATGCGCAATGGGCTGTGGAGTCCCAGGAATGAATGCCGCACTTCACCAGGTACCCCACGCATGCTCCCCAACCCAGAAGATGTCTGAAATACATATCGCACTTCACTGATATTCACAATCAAGTAAATACGAACGATGATAGTTACAGGGAACAAGAAAAAGAATCTAGATACCATTAAGACAACATACACAGCTACATATTAGCCCTTATTAGTGCTATAGTGTGGATCTCGTATTACCACACCACCATTATTTGTCAAAATGTAATCCATGAGTCAATGACCCCTCCATCCAAAATGGGATATATATATCTAAGAATCAAATAAATATAGAGAATGATGGCCGTTCTAGTTCAAGTGAACCAGGATATCTCATGTTTTAAATATAGTATTCTTCCACCCTTTTTTAAAATTGGATTTTTTTAAAATAATTTTAAATAATCTTTGGCTTTGAATAGATGGTGGCATTTAAGGATTGTGTTGATATATGGCTTCTTCTTTGCATGATAAAGCTTTAATTTGCAGTTGTGGATTGCACAGCAAACTATGTTCACAGACAGTAATTTGTGGAATTACTCCTGAACCCATGCAGTGACTACCATGACCACTTCAGGTCTGTTTTTTAATGTAGTGCTGCCTGTGGGTCTGTAGATAACAAACATCGTCCCTTCTGCACATGAATTTCTCCAGATTCTTTGAATCTTTTGAGATTATGTACTGTAGATGGTTGGATATATCCTTTGCAAGTCTTTGCAATTTCACATTGAGGAGCTTTTTCTGAAATTCTTTCACAATTTATAGAAGCAATTTTTCCATATATTGGTGAACCTCTGATCATCTCTGCTTCTGAGAGACTCAGTTGAAAACTACTTTTACAGCCTTTTATTAACCCTGTCCCAACTTTTTGGAGATGTGCTATTGTCAACAATCTCTACATGAGTTATTTTTCTTTAAAATGAAATAAACACAATTTCCAAGCTTTAATCCCTTATCAACGTTGGATGTATGGGTACGTCCTGATGCCAGTAAATGGCATTGTAGTGCAACCACGCCACATTCCCGCTACATAGGCAGTGGGTGTCAGCTGCTAATTGCAGCTAACAACCGCTGGTTAGGCCTCGTTCACACTGCTTATTTGGGTGCGGATTGGAGCCATACTGCGCGCCGTATTTGCGCTGCAGTACGGCTCCAATCCGTCCCAGTAACTTCGGTAATCCACAGTTCTCCTAGAGAACTATGGATTCCGTCTCTCCTCCCCGCTCGGCGAATCCAACGTGGGGGGAGAAAGTGACATGCACATTATTTACGGTGTGTATGCGCCGTGAATAATGAGAGTCTATGGGGCCGGCGAGCTGCTGGCCCCACTCCCCGCCCCCACTGTACGGCTGCTGGCATAATTGCGGGGCGAAATCCGTCCCCGCAATTACGCCAGCAATAAGCCGTGTGAACTAGGCCTTACAGTGCGGGATGGAGCCGTCTCCATCCCATGCTGCTTAACCCCTAAATGAATGAGAAATGGTGCCGCGCATCATTCCTCACCTAGATCAGTGTGCCCTGATCGCTTACGCTTAACATGGCAGCAGGAAGCCTTGTGTATCCTTCCATCGTCACCATGTTTTCTGTTTTACTACTTCCTGCCTCGGGTAGCAAGTAGTAAAACCGCCATACACCTAATACACCCCTACACGCTAATGCATTATCTATACAATTATTGGGCTGTATAAATCATCGAGCCCCCTAGATGTGAAGCACCCTAAGGGGACTCCAAGTTACAGTAAAAAAAAAAAAATCTTTAAAAAAAATATAACTATTAAAAGTTCAAATCACCCCCCGTTTGCCATTTTACTAATAAAAAAATAAAATAATAAAACACACAGAAGCAGTGTCTTTCTGGTGTGCTTTAAAATACATCCACAGGTGTGTCTCTAATTAATGCAGATGTTGCCAGTAAACCAGAAGCCTCCAAAGACATGACATCATCATATGGGCTGTCCCAAACTGTTTAAAGGCATAGAAATCCTAGTGTATGTGCATTTTTTACTTTGCAGAAAGTAATAAAAATGCTTTAAAATATAAATAATTTTGGTAATCCTTATTGACCTAAAATAGAGAAGGTTTATTCTGATTTCATGTCAGATAGTGAGAAAAACATACATATGTGTCTTTTTAAGTAGAGTATGTAAACTTCTGGTTTCAACTGTACATATTGAGAAAGGCTCTGTTGTAGAGCTGAAGACATGGATGAATAAAGTTTTTCATTTTGCACTGGAAGCATTGCTATGGGTTTTTTAACTTCATATGTCAGTATTTAGGCTGAGAGAACCTCTTTAATGTCTCCACTATATTTGAACTTGCAGTTCCTATGCCCTGCTAGAGAGATACACCCTGATAGATAATATCAACATACCATAGGGAATCCTCATTCACTCCCGCCACTCCACCCTCTATTAGAAAGAACACAAAGCATCAGTATGATGTATGTAGTATAAAGCCTAATGATTAATAGGCATCTTTGAACACAAAATTTAATTTAAATACGTTTCTGATGACCAGTTCTCTCAGAAATAGCTAATTATTTTGCTAATTACTTTGCTGGGGTGCCTAGGGCCCAATGGTGGAGTTGATTCTGGGGGCCCATCAGTGAACTTAATTCTAGCTTTTTTCATCTGCCTTTCTGCCTCTCCCATATGAAGTTAAAGAGCAACTCCAGGTCTGCCATTCAAGTCTATGGGACACTCCAGACCTGGTCGTTCAGAAAGGAGAGGTTTAGGGGCTTGTTTAGGAGTTAGGTGAGGGTTCCAGAGGTGGGACCTGCACCTATCAGACACTGATGGCAAATATAGAGATATCCGAGAAAACCCCTTTAAGTAGAAGTAGAAAAAGAACATTCTGATCATAGTTGGCACACACTATAAAAGGATATGCACAGTAAACAAGTTCAGCACTTGCTCGCCATTTTAGTCATTGACGTAAGCCATTACATTTTGGTGCAGAAACTGGACAGTTTTGCTAAACAGGGCAAATGTAATTCAATTACAACTACGTTTGCCTTATAGGAGTCAAAGATCCCTCTGTGCCCCTTTCATTGGGATACATCTTTACAGTTTTCCTACGAGTACCATGAATGGGCTGCTAAAACAGGATGAGAATGGGACCTAAATAAAATGTAAAGAATGAATGCAGACTATGACAGTGTATGATATTATTACAGTGCAAAACTTTGTCTTTTGACCTTTGGCTTTCAACAAATTCATACTTGTTATGTATACAAGCTCTATAGCTCAGGTCTATCTGTTCTAGAGTTTGACACTTGGACAGTAGACATTTGCTAGGACCTACATCTTATAGTAAACAGCAGAAGGAAATGCTTGAGTTATTGCCAGATTCTTTGCTAGCAGACTAATTCTGTGATTTTATTGTCCATAACTTACCAGAAGTGTTATTGCAAGAACCTCACAAGAAGCTAAAAGTAAAAGAGAAGGAACAGAAAACGAGCCTAGAAACAGTCGTGTTACATATTTTTAATAGAAAAACTTAAATTTTCAACAGTTTCACACTTAAACTATTTGTATTTTTTATTTGTTTTCTTCACTATTTACATTCAGTGTGACATAAAAAATGACTCTGGGTCTTTGTTGAAATCAGTATGTGGTTTTTCCACACTCTGCGGTTATTCCTATGACATACACCAGGATGCACCACTCTCTGAAACTGGAATACTGGGAAATTTATGATTCCAAAACTATGTGGAAAGCTGTTCACAATGGTGTCATGGTGTAGTCTACTTCAATCTGCCTGTCAGAGGTCCCGAAAATTGACATAACAGTACCATAACACTAAAGTAAACAGTGACTAAATCACATCTATAATTAGAGATGGGCGAATCGATTTCTAACGAAGTGGGGAATTCGTTTAGACTTCAGGAAAACATTCGGTTCGGAACGAAGTCGAAGTTTGGGGTTACTTCGGGTTAAAGATGTGTTGTTTTGATTGATAAAATGGTGCGAGCACATTTGGCGCTTACATGGGGCAAAGCACTCATGGGAGGAAGGGGCATAGCTGACATGGACATGTGCAGGAGGTGAAGCCAAATCATGAGGACCGGCCGGGATTTCTGTGACGTCACCGCACTGTATAAGTCGTGGGCGCGTCGCCGGTAGCTCACATCTCCTCTCACTGTGCTTATCTGGGAAGGTGCTGACGGGCTGATCAGCTCTTACTGATGAATTGATTTTTCGATAGAGCGATTTCTGTGGGGTGTCTCAGCTTGTCTCAGAGACTGTTCTCTTAAATGTTCTATTTCTAATTTTTTGGGGTATTGGTTCTGAAATCCAGTTGTGACGTCCACTGCTGAGCATATAACATTCAATGTCCAAGTGGGTTCTAAGCCTAGTACTGTTTTATTATTTTAAAATAAAAAAAAAAAAAAAGAAACTGCTGTTTTTACAATCCACAAAATACCACTTCATTTTTGGCTGCTCAATTCTATTGCGCAATTTCTTCCAGGGGTTAATAAAGCGTTGTTTTGCTGGTTGTTGTGCTGACCACAAGATAACGTGTCTTTTTCAACGCCAAAATATTTAAAGTTTTCCTGTTGCCTAAATCAACAAGCAAAGGTTAATTACAACTGTATCTCTTGTTGTGTGGGTAGAAAACACGCAATTGTTACACGACTACAAAGCTATTATTTTGTTGGGGCTCAATTCTTTGGCGCAATTACATCCAGGGGTTAATTAAGGGTTGTTTTGCTGGTGTGTGACCCAAGAAACCGTCTTTTTCAACGCCAAAATATATCAATTTTCTGTAGCATAAATCACATGCAAAGGTTATTTACAATGTATCTCTTTTGTTGTGTTTCTGAGCGTAGAAAAACACGCAATTTGTTACACGCTACAAAGCTACTAGTTGTGCGCTCAATTCTTTGGCGCAATTTACTATACAGGGGGTAATTAAAGAGTTGTTTTTGCTGGTGCGACAAAAATAAACCGTCTTTTTCAACGCCTAAATATTTAAATTTTGCCTGTAGCGCTAAATCACGAAGCAAAGGTTTTAATTACAACTGTATCTCTTGTTGTGTGGCGTAGATAAACACGTCGAATTGTAACACGCTACAGAGCTACTAGTTTTGGAGGGGGCGTGCGCTCAATTCTTTGGGCGCATATTTACATCCAGGGTTAATTTAAGCATTGTTTTGCTGGTGTGCTGGACAAAAATAAACCGTCTTTTTCAACGCCAAATATATTAAATTTTTCCGTTAGAACTAATTCACTTAGCTAAGGTTCTATTACAACTGTATCTCTTGTTGTGTGGGTGTAGATAAACTACGAAATTGTAACACGCTACAAAGCTCTAGTTTGTGCGGCTCCTTTTCTTTGGCGCAGTTAACATCCAGGGGTTAATTAATGCGTTTTGTTTTGTGGTTGTGCTGACAAAATAAACCGTTTTTTCAACGCCAAAATTTATAAATTTTTCCTGTAGCCTATTCACAAGCAAAGGTTAATTATCAACTGTAATCTCTTGTTGTGTGGCGTAGAAAACACGCAATTGTAACACGCTACAAAGCTACTAGTTTGTGCGGCTCAATTATTTGGTGGCAATTTTATTGCAGTTGTTATTTAAGCGTTGTTTTGCTGGTGTGCTGACCCCAAGAAACCGTTTTTTTTTAACGCCAAAATATATTAAAAATTTTTCCCGTAGCCTTAAATTTACAAACAAAGGTTAATTTTCAAATGTATCTTTTTGTTGTGTGGGGGTTTGGGAAAAAAAAGCAATTGAAACGTACAAAACTACTATTTTTGTTGCGGTCTCAATTTTTTGGCGCAATTTAAAATCCAGGGGTTTAAATTTAAAAGGTTTTTTTTACTGGGGTTTCTGACCCAAAAAAAAACCTCTTTTTTCAACGCAAAATATTAAATTTTTTTCCCGTTGCCTAATTCAAAAGCAAAGGTTTAAATTTCAAATGTATCTCTTGTTGTGTGGCGTAGAAAAACCCCCAAAAAAATTGGGTTTTAAAAAGCTACAAAGCTATATTTTGTGCGGGTCAATTCTTTGGGGCAATTTACATCCCGGGGTTAATTAAGGTTGTTTTGTGGGGTGCTGACCAAAAAAACCCCTTTTTTTAACGGCCCAAAAAATTAAATTTTTTTCCTTTTAAACCTAATTTTACAAGAAAAAGGGAAAATTTCCAAAATGTATCCCCTTGTTGTGTGGCGTTTGAAAACAACAAAATTTTAACACGCTACAAAGCTACTATTTGTGGGCTCAATTCTTTGGCGCAATTTAATTTAGGGGTTAATTAAGGTTGTTTTGTGGGGGTGCTGAAAAAAAAAACCGCCCTTTTTTAACGCCCAAAAATATAAATTTTTTCCCGTAGCCCAATTCCAAGCAAAGGTTTAAATTTCAACTTTTCTCTTGTTTTGTTTTGGGGTAGAAAACACCAATTGAAACACGCTACAAAAACTACTATTTTGTGCGGGCCCAATTTTTTTGGGGCAATTTACCCTCCAGGGGTTAATTTGGGTTTTTTGCTGGTGTGTGACCAAAAAAAAACCGTTTTTTTTCAACGCCAAAATATATAAAATTTTTCCCGTAGCCTTTAAATTTACAAAACCAAAAGGGTTTTTTACAACTGTATCTCTTGTTGTTTTGGGGTAGAAAAAACCCAAAATTTTAAACCCCTTCAAAGCTACTATTTTGTGGGGCTCAAAATTTTTTTGGGGGCAAATTTTCATCAAAGGGGGTTTAAATTTAAAGGGTTTTTTTGTGGTGTGCTGACCCAAGGGAAAACCCTTTTTTTTCAAAAGCCAAAATATATAATTTTTCCCGTAGCCTTTTTCACAAAACAAAAGGGTTTAAATTTCAACTGTTTTCCCTTTTTTGTGGCTAGAAAAAAACCAATTGTAACACGCTACAAAGCTACTTTTTTTGGGGGGCAATTCTTTGGCGCCCAAATTTTCATCAAAGGGGTTTAAATTTAAACGTTTTTTTGCTTTTGCGACCCAAAAAAACCGTCTTTTTTAACCCAAAATATATTTAAAAATTTTCCGTGCCTAATTCACAAGCAAAAGGGTTAAATTTTTAAAATGTATTTTTTTGTTGTGTGGCGTAGAAAAAACGCAATTGTAAAAACGCTAAAAAAAGTACTTTTTTGTGCGGCTCAATTTTTGGCCCCAATTTACATCCCGGGGGTTTAAATTAAAACGTTGTTTTTTCTGGTGTGCTGACCCCCAAAAAACCTCTTTTTTCAAGGCCAAAAAATATAAATTTTTCCCGTTGCCTTAAATTAAAAAGCAAAGGTTAATTACAAAATGTATCTCTTGTTTGTGGCTAGAAAAACCAAAATTTTAACAAGCTTTTTTTTTTCAAAAATCCCATTTTTGCGGGGTCAAATTTTTTGGCGCAATTTTTCATCCAGGGGTTTAATTTAAAAGGGTTTTTTTGCTGGGGTGCGACCAAAAAAAAAAACCCTTTTTTTTCAACGCAAAAAAATATAAAATTTTTTTTGTTGGCCCAATTCACAACAAAGGTTAAATTTTTAAATGTATCTCTTGTTTGTTTTGGCGTTGAAAACCCCCCCAATTTTAACACGCTACAAAACTACTTTTTTGTGCGGCTCAATTTTTTGGCGCAATTTACTTCCAGGGGGTTTAAATTTAAGGGTTGTTTTTCTGGTGTCTGACCCAAAAAAAAGTCTTTTTCAAAAAGCCCAAAAAATATAAAATTTTTTTCCCTTTTGCCTAATTCCCCAAGAAAGGTTAATTACAAAGTATCTTTTGTTGTGTGGCGTAGAAAAAAGCAATTGTAGCTACAAAGCTAATGTTTTTGGGCCAATTCTTTGCGCATTTAATCAGGTTATTAGCTGTTTTCTGGTTGCTGACAAAAAACTTTTTCAATCCATATATAATTTCCAGCTAATTCACAAGCGGTATTCATGTATCTTGTGTGTGCGTAGAAAACACCATTGACCACTCAGCATATTTTGGGGTATTCTTTGCGTTTTCAGGTAATTAACGTTTTTTGTATTCGACCAAAAAGCTTTTAATCCAAATTATTTTTTCTGAAGAATTCACAAGAAAGTTAAAAATGTTCGCTTTTTGGCTAAAAACGCAATTAAAGTAATCTGTTGTGGCTCAATTCTTGCATTTACACCAGGATTAATATTTTCTGTGTTGAAACTAATAAACGTTTTTTTCAACCAAATTAAATTTTCAGCTAATTAGCAGGTAATTCACTTTCTCTGTGTTTGGCGTAGATACACAATTAACACGCTAAAAGCATTTTTTCAATTCTTTGGGCATTTACACCAGGTTAATAAGTTGTTTGTGTGTGCTGAAAAACGCTTTACCAATAGCTACTAGTTTGTGCGGCTCAATTCTTTGGCGCAATTTACATTCGCGGTTAATTAAGCGTTGTTTTGCTGGTGTGCTGACAAAAATAAACCGTCTTTTTCAACGCCAAAATATATAAATTTTTCCTGTAGCCTAATTCACAAGCAAAGGTTAATTACAACTGTATCTCTTGTTGTGTGGCGTAGAAAACACGCAATTGTAACACGCTACAAAGCTACTATTTTGTGCGGCTCAATCCTCTCGCGCCATCTAGATCCACTCGGTTATTAAGCGTTGTTTTGCTGGTGTGCTGACAAATAAACGTCTTTTTCAACGCAAAATATATAAATTTTTCCTGTAGCCTAATTCACAAGCAAAGGTTAATTACAACTGTATCTCTGTTGTGTGGGTAGAAAACACGCAATTGTAACACGCTACAAGCTACTAGTTTGTGGGCTCAATTCTTTGGCGCAATATACAACCAGTGGTTAATTAAGCGTTGTTTTGCTGGTGTGATGACAAAAATAAACCGTCTTTTTCAACGCCAAAATATATAAATTTTTCCTGTAGCCTAATTCACAAGCAAAGGTTAATTACAACTGTATCTCTTGTTGTGTGGGTAGAAAACACGCAATTGTAACACGCTACAAAGCTACTAGTTTGTGCGGCTCAATTCTTTGGCGCAATTTACATCCAGGGTTAATTAAGCGTTGTTTTGCTGGTGTGCTGACAAAAATAAACCGTCTTTTAAACGCCAAAAAATATAAATTTTTTCCTGTAGCCTAATTCACAAGCAAAGGTTAATTACAACTGTATCTCTTGTTGTGTGGCGTAGAAAACACGCAATTGTAACACGCTACAAAGCTACTAGTTTGTGCGGCTCAATTCTTTGGCGCAATTTACATCCAGGGGTTAATTAAGCGTTGTTTTGCTGGTGTGCTGACAAAAATAAACCGTCTTTTTCAACGCCAAAATATATAAATTTTTCCTGTAGCCTAATTCACAAACAAAGGTTATTACAACGTGTATTCTTGTTGTGTGGCGTAGAAAACACGCAATGTAACACCTACAAAGCAACTAGTTTGTGGGCTCAATTCTTGGCGCAGATCTTACTCCAGGGGTTAGTTAAGCGTTGTTTTGCTGGTGTGCTGACCCCCCCAAAAACCCGTCTTTTTCAAAACGCCAAAATATATAAATTTTTTCCTGAACTAAATCACAAGCAAAGTTAATTACACACTGATCATCTTGTTGGTGGCACGTTGAAAACACGCAATTGTAACAGAACGCTACAAAGCTACTATATTAAGTGGACTCAATTACTTTGGGCGCAATTTACATCCAGGTTTAATAACGTCTTGTTTTTGCTGGTGTGCTGACAAAAATAAACGTGCTTTTTCAATCGCCACAAATATATAAAATTTTTCTGTAGCCTAATTCACAAGCAAAAGGGTTAATTACAATAGTATCTCTTGATGTGTGGCGTAGAAAACAACGCTATGTAACACGCTACGTAGCTACTAGTTTGTGGGGCTCAATTCTTTGGCGCAATTTACATCCAGGGTTTAATTTAAGCGTTGTTTTGCTGGTGTGATGACAAAAATAAACCGTCTTTTTCAACGCCAAAATATATAAATTTTTTCCTGTAGCCTAATTCACAATCAATAGGATTAATTACAACTGTATCTCTTTGTTGTGTGGGCGTAGACAAACACACGTAATTGTAACCCAACAAAGCTCTACAAGTTTGTGCGGCTCCCAGATTCTTTGGCTGCAATTTACATCCAGGGGTTAATTAAGCCGTTGTTTGCAGTGTGCTGACAAAAATAAAACCCTTCGTTTTTCAACCCAAAAATATATTTTTTTCCTGTAGCCTAATTCACAAAGCATAGGTTTTATTACAACTGTATTTCTTGTTGTGTGGCGTAGAAAACACGCAATGTAACACGCTTACATAAGACTACTAGTTTGTGTGGCTCATTCTTTGGCGTAATTTACAACCCATGAGGGTTAATATAAGCCGTTTGTTTTGCTGTGTGCCTGACCCCCAATAAACCCTTCATTTTCAACGCCAAAATATATAAATTTTTCCTGTAGCCTAATACACAAGCAAAGGTTAAATTACAACGTATTCTTGTTTTTGCCTAGAAAAACACGCAATTTAACACGCTACAAAACTACTAGTTTGTGCTGCTTCAATGCTTTGGCGCCATTTTACATCCAGGGTTAATAAAGCGTTGTTTTTTGCTGGGTGTGATGACAAAAACTAAACCGTCTTTTTTCAACGCCAAAAATAATAAATTTTTTTCTGTAGGCTAATTCACAAGCAAGGTTAATTACAATATGTATCTCTTTGATGTGTGGCGTAGAAAAAACGCAATTGAAACAACGCTACTAGCTACTAGTTTGTGGGCCTCAATTCTTGGCGCAATTTACATCCAGGTTTTTAATATTAACGTTGTTTTGCAGGTGTGATGACAAAAATAAACCACCGTCTTTTTTCAACGCCAAAAAATATAAATTTTTCCTGTAGCCTAATTCACAAAGAAAAGGTTAATTACAACTGTATCTCTTGTTGTGTGGCGTAGAAAAACACGTAATTGTATACACTACTAAGCTAACTAGTTTGTGCGCTCAATTTCTTTGGGCGCAATTTAACATCCCAGGGGTTAATTAAGCGTTGTTTTGCTGGTGTGCTGACAAAAATAAACCGTCTTTTTCAACGCCAAAATATATTTTTCCTGTAACCTAATTCACAAGCATAGGTTTAATTACAACTGTATTTCTTGTTGTGAGGCCGTAAAAAACAACTCAATTGAAACACCTACAAAGCTACAAGTTTGTGGGGCTCAATTCTTGGCGCAATTTTACATCCAGGGGTTAATTAAGCTTCTGTTTTGGCTGGTGGCTGAACCCCAATAAACCGTCTTTTTCAACGCCAAAATAAATAAATTTTTCCCTGTAGCCTAAATCACAAGCACTAGGTTAATTACAACTGTATCTCTTGTGGTGTCGTAGAAAACACCAATTGTAAACACGCTACAAAGCTACTAAGTTTGTGCGGCTTCAATTCTATTATGGCGCAATTTAGATCCAGTGGTTTTACATTAAGCGTTGTTTTGCTGGTGTGCTGAACCAAAGAAACCGTCCTTTTTTTCACGCTAAAAAATATATAAAATTATTCTGTAGCCTAAAATCACAATCAAAAGGTTAATTACAATGTATCTCTTGTTGTGTGGCATAGAAAACACGCAATTGTAACACGCTCCAAAGCTACTAGTATTGTGCGGATCAAATTCTTTGGCGTCAATTTACATCCAGGGTTAATTAAGCGTTGTTTTGCTGGAGTGCTGACAAAAATAAACCGTCTTTTTCAACGCCAAAATATAAAATTTTTCCTGTAGCCTAATTCACAAAAAGGTTAAATACAACTGTATTTCTTTTGTGTGGCGTAGAAAACACGCAATTAATTGTAACAAACGCTACAAAATCTACTAGTTTGTGGGCTCAATCCTTGGCTTAGTTTACATCCAGAGGTTTAATTAAGCGTTGTTTTGCTGTGTGGCTGACAAAAATTAAAACCGTCTTTTTCACACCCAAAATATATAAATTTTTTTCCTATAGCCTAATTCACAAGCAAAGGTTAGTTACCACTCTATCTCTTGTTGTGTGGGCGTAGAAAACACGCAATAGTAACACCTACAAAGCTACTACTATGTGCGGCTCAATTCCTTTGCGCAATTACATCCAGGGGTTAATTAAGCGTTGTTTTTGGCTGGTGTGGCTGAAAAAATAAACCGTCTTTCACGCCAAAAATATATAAATTTTTTCCTAGTAGCCCTAATCACAAGCAAAGGTTAAATTACAACAGTATCTCCTTGTTGTGTGGTGTAGAAAACAACGCAATTGTAACAGGCAACAAAGCTACTAGTTTGTGCGGCCTCAGTTCTTGGCGCAGATATACATCCAGGGGTTAATTAAGCGTTGTTTTTGCTGGTGTGTGACAAAAAAAAACCGTCCTTTTTTCAACCGCCAAAATATATAAAATTTTTTCCTTGTAGCCTAATTCCCAAGCAAAGGTTAATTACAACAGTATCCTCTTGTTGTGTGGCGTAGAAAACACGCAATTGTAACACGCTACGTAGCTACTGTTATGTGGGGCTCAATCTTTGGCGAATTTACATCCAGTTAAATTAAGCGTTGTTTTGCTGGGATGCTGACAAAAATAAATCGTCCTTTTTCCATCGCCAAAATATATAAGTTTTTCCTGTAGCCCTAATTCACAAGCAAAGGTTAATTATAACTGTAAACTCTTGTTGTGTGGCGTAAAAACACCATTGGTAACACCGCTACAAAGCAAACTAGTTTTGTGCGGCTCAATTCTTTGGCGCAAGTTAAAACCAGGGGTTAATTAAGAGTTGTTTTGCTGGTCTGCTGACCAAAATAAACCGTCTTTTTCAACGCAAAATATATAAATTTTTCCTGTACCTAAATTCACAAAGCAAAGATTAATTACAACTCGTATCTCTTATTGTGTGGCGTAGAAAACACGCAATTGTAACAAACACGCTACAAAGCTACTATTGTGTGGATCAATTCTTTGGCGCTATATACATCCAGGGGGTTAATTAAAGCGTTGTTTTGCCGGTGTGATGACTTTGTTGAGTGTGCGCGCTAGAAAACACCAATTGAATTAACACGCTACTATTTGTGCGAGCTCCAATTTCTTTGCGCAATTTACATCCAGGGGTTAATTCTGAAGTCGTTGTTTTGCTGTGTTCTCGACAAAAATAAACCGTCTTGTTTCAACGCCAAATATAATATACTTTTTTTTGGTTAGCCTAATTCACAAGCAAAGGGCTAATTACAACAGTACTCTCTTTTGTGTGGCGTAGAAACACCAATTGTAACACGCTACTAGTTTAGTGCGGCTCATTCTCTTGGCGCAATTGATACATCCGCTGGGGTTTAATTAAGCGGAGAGTTTCTGCTTGGTGGTGCTGACAAAAAATAAACCGTCTATTTTTCAACGCCAAATATATATATATTTTTTGGTAGCCTGAACTCCACAAGCAAAGGCATAATTACCAACTGTATCTCCTTGTGTTTGGCGTAGAAAAACACGCAATGTAACACTCTACTAGATTTGTGCGGCTCAATCTTTTGGCGCAATTTACATCAGGTGTTAAATAAGCGTTGTTGATGCTGGTTCGTTCTGACAAAAATAAACCGTCTTTTTCAACGCCGCAAATATATATATAGCTTTTTTTGGTAGCCTAATTCACAAGCAAACGCTAAATCCTACAACTGCATCTCTTGTTGTGTGGCGTAGAAAACACGGCTATTTAACACTCTACTAAGCTACTATTTTGTGCGGCTACAATCCTTAGGCCAATTTACATCCAGGGGTTAATTAAAGCGTTGTTTTGCTGGTGTGCTGAAACAAAAATAAACGTCTTTTTCAACGCCAGAATATATGAATATTTTTTTTTTGGTGTTACAGCCTAATTTCCACAGCAAAGGCTAATTACAACCTGCATCTCTTGTTGATGTGGCGTACGGCAACACGCAATTTGTAACACGCTACTAGTTATTGTCGCTCAATTCTTTGGCGCAATTTACATCCAGGGTTAATAAGCGTTGTTTGCTGTGTATGCTAGACAAAAATAAACCGTCTTTTCACTCACGCCCAAATATATATACTTCTTTTTTTGGTAGCCCTAATTCACAAGCAAAGGCTAATTACAACTGGTATCTCCTGTTGTGTGGCGTAGGAAAACCCGCAATTGTCTAACACGCACTTAGTTTGGTGCGCTCAATTACTTTGGCGCAATGTTAACATCCAGGGGTTAATTAGCGGCGTCTGTTTTGCTGTTTGCTGACAAAACAATACAACCGTCTTTTTCAACGCCAAATAAATATAGTTATTCTTTTGGTAACCCCTAATTCAGCAAGCAAAGCACACCTACCAACTGTATATCTTGTTGTGTGGCGTAGAAAAGCACGCAATTGTGTAACACTCTACTAGTTGTGCGGCTGCAATTCTTTTGGCGCAATTTCTCATCCAGGGCCTGTTATTAAGCGTTGTTTGTCTGCTGTGTGGCTGACAAAAAAACCGTCTGTTTCAACGCCAAATCGTATATATAATTTTTTTGGTAGCCCATTCACAAGCAAAGGCCTACATACAACTGTATCTCTTGTAGTGGTGGCGTAGACAACACGCAATTTGTGAACACGCTACAAAGCGCACAGTTTGTTGCGTCTCAATTCTTGGCGCAATTTACATCCAGGGGAGTTAATTTACAAGCGTTGTATTTGCTGTGTGACTTACAAAAATAAACCGTCTTTTTCATCTCCAAAATATATATATTTTTCTTTTGGTACCTAATTCACAAGCAAAGGCTAATTACAACTGTACTCTCTAGTTTGTGTGCGTAGAACAACACGCAATTGTAACACGCTATAGTTCTTGTGCGTCTCAAGTCTTTGCGCAATTTACATCCAGGGGTTAATTAAGCGTTGTTTATGCTGGTGGAGCTGACAAAAATAAACGTTCTTGTTTCAACGCCAAATATATATATATTTTTTTGGTTAGCCTAAATTCACAAGCAAGAGCTAATTACAACTGTATCTCTTGTTGTGTGGCTTAGAAAACACGCTATTGTAACACGCTACAATGCTCTAGTTTGTGCGTCCAAATTACTTTGGCGCAATTTACATCCTAGGGGTTAATTAAGCGTTGTTTTGCTGGTGTGCTGACAAAAATAAACCGCTTTTTTTCACGCCAAAATATATATATATTTTTTTTTGGTAGCCTAATTCACAAGCAAAGGCTAATTACAACTGTATCTCTTGTTGTGTGGCGTAGAAAACAAGCAATTGTAACACGCTACTAGTTTGTGCGGCTCAATTCTTTGGCGCAATTTTACATCCAGGGGTTAATTAAGCGTTGTTTTGCGGTGTGCTGACAAAAATAAACCGCTTTTCAACGCAAATATATATAGTTTTTTTTTTTGGTAGCCTGGAAATCACAAGCAAAGTTCTAATTAAACTTTATCTCTTGTTGTGTGGCGTAGAAAACACTCAATTGTAACACGCTACTAGTTTGTTGCGGCTCAATTCTTTTGTCGCAAATACATCCAGGGGTTAATTAAGCGTTGTTTTGCTGGTGTGCTGACAAAAATAAACGACTTTTTCAACGCAAATATATATATTTTTTTTTTTGGTGTAGCCAACATCACAAGCAAAGCTATTACAACTGTATCTCTTTGTTGTGTGGCGTAAAAAAACACGCAATTTCGTAACACGCTACTAGTTTGTGCGTGCTATTCTTTGGCGCAATTTACAACCAGGGGTTAAGACGAGAAGCGTTGTTTTCGCTGGTTGTGCTGACAAAAATAAACGTGCTGAGATTCTCAACGCCAAATATATATCTATTATTACTGGGTAGCCTAATTCACAAGCAAAGCTAATTACAACTGTATCTCTGTTGAGTGTGGACGTAGAAAACACGCAATTTGTAACACGCTACAAGAAGCTACCATTTTGTGTGCTCCTCAATTCTTTGGCGCAAACTTTACATCCAGGTGGGTTCATTAAGCGTTGTTTTGCGAGCTCGGTGTCTGACAAAAATAAACCGTCTTTCTTCCAGACGCCAAATCTATATATCTTTTTTTTTGGTAGCCTAATTCCACAAGCAAAGGCTATTACAACTGTATCTCTCTGATTTTGTGGTCGAGAAAACACGGCAATCTAGTAACACTGCTACTGAGTTTGTGCGGCTCACGTGTCTTTGGCGCAATTTACTCCGGGTTAAATTAAGCGTTTGTTCTTGCTGGTGTGAGCTGGAAAAAAACATAAACCGTCTTTTTCAACGACAAATATATATATACTTCTTTTTGTAGCCTAATTCACACAAGCAAGGCTAATTACAACTGTATCCTCTTGTTGTGTGCGTAAGAAACCACGCAATTGTAAAAACCGCTACTAGTTTGTGCGGCTCAATTCTTTGGCGCAATTTACATCCAGGGGTTTAATTAAGCGTTGTTTTGCTGGTGTTGCCTGACAAAAATAAACCTATTTTTTCAACGCAAAATATATATATTTTTTTTTGGTAGCCTAATTCACAAGCAAAGGATAATTAAAACTGTATCTCTTTTTGTGTGCTTAGGAAAACACGCAATAGTAACAACGCTTACTAGTTGTGCGCTCAATTCTTTGCGCAATTTACATCCAGGGTTAATTAAGCGTTGTTTTGCTGGGTGTGCTGACAAAAATAAACCGTACTTTTCAACGCCAAATATCATATAAATTTTTTTGTTAGCCCTAATTCACAAGCAAAGGCTTAATTATAACTGTATCTCTTTTTGTGTGGCGAAAAACACGCAATTGTAACACGCTACTAGTTTGTGCGGCTCAATTCTTTGGCGCAATTTACATCCAGGGGTTAATTAAGCGTTGTTTTGCTGGTGTGCTGACAAAAATAAACCGTCTTTTTCAACGCAAAATATATATATTTTTTTTTGGTAGCCTAAATCACAAGCAAAGGCTAATTACAACTGTATCTCTTGTTGAGTGGCGTAGAAAACACGCAATTGTAACACGCTACTAGTTTGTGCGGCTCAATTCCTTTGGGCGCAATTTACATCAGGGGTTAATTTAAGCGTTGTTTTGCTGTGTGCTGACAAAAAAAACCGTCTTTTTCAACGCAAATATAAATATATTTTTTTTGGTAGCCTAATTCACAAGCAAAGCTAATTACACTGTATCTCCCTTGTTGGTCGGCGTAGAAAACACGCAATTGTAACACGCTACTAGTTTGTGCGGCACAAATTCTTTGCGCAATTTTACATTCCAGGGGTTTAATTAAGCGTTGTTTAAGCTGGTGTGCTGACAAAAATCAACCAGTCTTTTCAACGCCAAATTAATATAATATTTTTTTGTAGCCTAATCACAAGCAAAGGCTAATTACAACTGTATCTCTTGTTGTGTGGCGTAGAAAACGACGCAATTGTAACACGCTACAAAGCCTACTAGTTTGTGGTGGCTCAATTCTATTGCGCAATTTACTTCCAGGGGTTAATTAACGTTGTTTTGCTGCTGTGCTGACAAAAAATAAACGTCTTTTTCAATCACCGAAATATATCATTTTTCTTGAGCATATTTCACAAGCGAGGTTAATTAAGCCTGTTTTGTGCTTTTACATTTAGTAAAAACTACACAGTGCATGTAAACGACACATACAAGTCAAGATTTTTCCTGGCCATTTGTGGAGCGCAATTTATATCCAAGGTACCCAAGCTTGCGTTACTGGGTCATTTGAGTCAAAAACAGGGTGTATATTTATCATATTACAGATAGCTTCATCACAGTGTCTGTACATTTTAGAACAAACAGTATGTCAGACAGAGATGGTGGCAGGCTCTGCAACTGCCGAGTAGCAGTGGCACAAAACATTTTCTGAAACGGGCCCAGGTCCCGCAGCACAGCAAGGGACTGCAGCAGGGGTCACTCGTTGAGGCCACAACTGCCGCTGTCATCTATGCGGCCGTGTGTTTGTTCAGCAACCCAAGGGTTCTTGAATTGGTTTGACTAGGTCATCCTCTTCCTCCCAGATTACATCTGACGAACGCCCAGCCAGAGGAGTCGGTGGGATGCACCGTCAGACACAACACTTACTTGGCATGGCCCCGCGAGCGGGTCAGCGGCCCGTCGCACCAGTCCATCTCAGCCCGCCTGCTGTCCCATCCAGTTCCTGCAGTCCAGGGATTTCTACTATGTTCTGTCTGGCACAGCGCCCCTATATAGCGAGGATGAACAATTTTGAGGACGCAGTCAAGCAGCTACGTGGCAGCGAAGAAATGGGGCCAATATCCCCACTTCTTGCAGTCAGGCGGCAAGTATAGATGTGGACGAGTGGCATGGGAGGTCATGGTGGTGACTGAGGTCAGCCTCGTCTTACAAGACGCGGTGATGAAGCGCATGTTATGCACGATTGAAACACAAATCAATGATGATGTAGCCGACCTGCACTTGTAGCCGGAGAGAGCAAGGGCTTCATCATCGTCAGGAGAGAGGGCGTCCAGCTTCTGCGCGCTCTCACAGTGCGGCGCAGCAGCAAGTGGGTTTTGTGTGGCCGACGGAGTCATGCAGCGAGTAGCAAGCAGTGTGAGGTCGGAGCCAAGGCGGCCCACTCGGTAGAAAACCCCCTTCGCAAGTCCAAGAACAGTAGCGCACAGGGGCCACGCGAGGCACGGCGCGCGGCAGTTAGTCACCTCAGTGCGGAGCGTTAGGCGGTACGAAATCACTACCGGGCGGGTGTGCGCCAGTTCTTTGCTAAGGACACACCGCGGAAGGAGCCCGAATATGGGTATATGTAGACTCCTGCGTGGCAGAAAGTGAAAGCGAGTGGCCAGGGAGCTAACTTTTGCACAACGGCCCGTGCTCCAACACATGCAGCTGTCACCATCCCGGTGGCCTGGGAGAAACTGGCTCAGATGTGGTAGGTCCAATCCCTGCGCTGCAGCAGCGGCCAGTGGCACGCAAGAGCCCATTTCAGCCAGATCCAAGACTGCCACCACCTCCTGAGAAGGCAGCAGAGTTTCTCTTTTTACTCCTCTCCGGTCCAGATAGGCTCTGCCTCCTCCGTACTCAAGGCGCCAGCAGGTCGTTCAGATAGGGCGATTGTAAAGAGACCAACCGTAATGCGTCCACCATCCTAAGGTGCAGCAGCTGACCGTTGCTCCTGTCCAAAGAGTTGTTGGTACTGGCAGTCCCCTCCCTTTCTCCAAATGGTGGACTCTGCACCGATTCAGAGACTAATGGCCTTGTGCCGACCGAACATCGGAGACGTTCCGAAGCCGTATTTTCTTTTCAAAAAGGGGCCAGTACCAGCATTCATCATATGTAGAACAGAAAGTGTGGAGGATCAGTCCTTGAGCTTATCGGTCGTTCCGAGGTACCGGCCAGCGCGACTGCTCTGGAGCTGTAACTACGGTCAGGGCCAGTGACATGTGCCATTACGCCCACTGAGGGATGAAATGTGCTCTCCTGCCCAGGCACACGCAACAAATTGGACAGGAAGACCGCCGCTGTTCTCCTCCACGTTGTCAAACTGCTGCTCCCTGCGCCAATGTCCCGCCTCCTCCTCCTCCACCACCACCACCATCTCAGCCTCCACAAGTACTGCTCCATCATACCACATTGTAGTGCACAGACGGTGTCACGCAGTTCTACACGCTACGGCTTGGCCTCGGCGAAACGAATCACACAGGGGAGGAACCTGCTCCGCGTCATGCATCAAGAACTCGATGTAGTGGCTTTCTCGCGCCAACCTGCAAACATCGGAACCAGTTGTGACGGACAATGGAGTAACATGTGGTGTCCGCGCTGTGCCAACCGAGGAGGGATGGACCATGCGAGCCCGCAATGCCCCGCGCAAGTGTCTCAATCTGGGTGTAATAAGGTTCCTGAAAGTCATCCACCGATCTTCAGCAACATTCCGAAAATGGCCAGGAAACTGTGCAAGCCACTTTATCCATTCGTACAAAGCCAGGAACACCCTCCTCGAGCTGCACAGTCAGAAACGGCCTCCCCCAACACGCTCTGATACTGCGATGTATCCACCCGCAATCTCCCAGCCTGCACATGTTGGACGCGACTGTATTGAACAGAGAAAGGCCATTACCGATATTTTGATGATCCAGGCATACAGAAGTACTCCCCTTAGTAACTTTTGATGGTCAGCCAGTGAGCAGCTCATGCGTGACCACCTGCCGCATTTTTTGTTGAGGCCATCGAGGAGGCCACGTTCATTTGTCTCAGTCGCCAGCGACTACGGATAATAGCCGTCAATCCACTGCTTCAAGTCCCTCGGAACAGATGCTGAAAAATCTGAGTCGGGCCAGGGGAACTGGAGATGTGGCGCACTACATCTCGTGGCCACATGACAGTGCCGGTGGGACTGTGAAAATGGATTGAGGAGGAGGAGGCAGACATTGGAGCAGAAGCATTGTCTGGTGAAATGGGTGGATTTTCTACCCAGGTACAAGAGTAGGAGGAGCAGGAGCAAGCTGGAGGAAGGTGGATGGAGATGAAGGAAGACGAGGACAGATGACTCCCAAAGCACCGTGGCATTTGACATACACGTGGAAATGGGAGGCAGGGAGCCCCCTCGAGACACTTGTGCAGATGCTCCCGCAGCATGCTTATTTTAGCCTGGCAAGTTGACAGCCGAATATTCAGCATCCTGCAGAGGGATGACTTCTTGTCTCTCCACCCTCAATGACCCTCGCTATCGTTCCCAATGGGAGCCTTTTTACCCACTATTGAGGCGGGAAGAACAACCTCAAATACTATAGTGAAAACGTCGCTCCGCAATCATTGGCCGCTGCCTATGCGTGCGGGCATCGTCCCGAGCCCTCTGACAGGTCTGACCGTGGTGGAGCGTTCCTCATGCGCTCCGCGTACAACTGCCCGCGGCGCTGTGCGGAAGCAGGTGGGGGTAGGAGCAGTAGCCAGCTCATCAGCATGTAACCTAGAGTCTCGAGTCACTAATAGCAGCTCCTTCACCCGCCTAGTGTAGGAGGGCGCGCAGTCCACCAGCAGCAGCAGCAGCAGCAGGACACGGAGCATTCTCCCGAACCAACAGGTTCTGGGCCTACGTGGACAGCACTCTGCCACCCGCGAGTTAGACAGATCCGCTGGAGCTACTGGGCAGCCAAACTGGATGTGTGGGCACGCAACTTCCGATTTTGCACGTGGACGAACTGTCTCTCCCGGACCAGTAATGTGGGCATCAGAGCGGGGTGTTCAGTGCGGCGGCGGGGCCATCGTTACCCCCAAGGAGAACCCGCTTGTCCACGGGAAATGTTTGGAACGACTGACCTTGACAAGCTGAAATCAGGCGGAGTCGGATCGCCAGTATTTCCACACACCAATGCCTATAGGCTTGTCAGTCGGTTTCAAACTACACCTGCCTCAGCCACTATTGCCGATGCCGCACCCGCACTGATGCCACCATCTGCTGATAGTTTCTCCATCTGCTACCACCGGTCTTACACAGGATGGTATTGCCGCGACCCACCTCACACTCCCTTCTTTTTGGAGCCCCACTTCTATGTGAGCTCATGCAGGAGCTGCTTGCTGTTGCTTGAGTTGCCGTGAATCCTCGACTGTGTCATTGTGCCACTCTGCGGCCTGGTATCTTGTTTTGCCACCCTCCAGAATGTCATTGTGCCAACTCTCTGACCTCATGCTGTCGCTCCTGTCCATCACCTCCAGCTCTCTGTCCATTGTGCCACTGCTGACCTCCATGCTGCTGCCCAGCCGTGACCTCCGCCTTTCAGGGGCAGTCATAGATGCCCGCTACTAGTGGCCTTAACATTTTGCCACCTGCAGAATTCATGAGGTGCCACTCTCTGACCTCATGCTGCTGCTGTGATCTCTGTCTTGCCCTCCACACTGGTGTCCACTTGTGCCGCTGTCCTGACCACATTCTGCTGTCCGAGTTCTGCTTGCCTGTGCCCTCCACACTGTGGCGCAACTCTGGTTTTTGCCCACCAATCCAGGCATTTGTCATTGTGCTACTGTGTGACCTAATTCTGCTGATGCTGGGCTGCTGCCGGTGCCTCCACACTGTTTCATTGTGCACTGGTCTGACCTTATGCTGCTGCGTGTTGCTCCTTGCCGTTGCCTCCCACACTGTGTCATTGTACCACTCTTTGCCTACTCCTTTTTTGCCACGCTCCAGAATTTGTCATTGTGCCCACGCCTGACCTCATACCTGCTGCTCTGCTGTGACCTCCACTGTGTGATGTGCCACTCTGTGCCTTTAAACATCAAATAAAAAATACTGATTTTTCTACCTCCATAATGTCATGTGCCACTGGTCTACTACTCTAGCTGCGCTGCGCCGTGACCTCCACACTGTATCTATTGTGCCACTCTGTGGCCTAATAACTGTTTTCGCCGCTCCATAATGTCATTGTGCCACTGACCTGACCCTCATACTGCTAGCCGCCGTGACACCACACGTGTCGATTGTGCCACTCTGTTGGCCTAATACTAGAGTCTTGCCGCCTCCATAATGTTCATTGCGTGTGCACTGTCTGACTCTGCATACTGCTGAGCCGCCCGTCACCCCTTCCACACTGTTGATTTGTGGCCACCCTGTGCCCTAATACTGTCTTGCCGCCTCCAAAAGTCAGTTGCGTTCCACTGTCTGACCTCAAGTACTGCTGCTGCCGTGACCTGCCCACACGGTTATCATCATCTGTGCCACTCTGTGGCCTAATACATGTTTTGCCGCCTCTCATAATGTCATTGTGCCTCTGCCTGACCTCATACTGCAGCCGCCTGTACCATCCACACTGTGTTGAATGTGCCAACTCTGTGGCTTCTAATACTGATTTTCCGCCTCCCATAGATGTCATTCGCGTTCCACCTGCCGAACTCAATACTGCTGCGCCGCCGTCACCTCCACAATGTGTGATTGTCTGCCACTCTGTGGCTAATACTGTTTTGCCACCTCCAGAATGCCATGTGCCACTTGTCTGACCTCATACTGCCTGCCGCGGCCGCGTGACCTCCACCGTTTGTGATTCGTGCCACTCTGTGCCCTAAATACGTTTTTTCCGCTCCATAATGTCCATTGTGGCCCACTGGGTCTGACGCCTCATACTGCTGCCTGCCGGTCACCTCCACACTGTATCACTTGAGCCACTCTGTGGGCCTCAATACTGTTTGCCATCCCGCGGTCCTCCAGAATGCCATTGTGCCACTGTCTGACCTCATACTTCTGCCCGCTGACCTCCACACTCGTGTGATTGTGCCACTCTGTCGGCCTAATACTGTTTTGCCTGCCTCCAGAATGTCATTGCGTTGCCACTGCCTGACTTCATGCTGCTCGTGCTCCCATGACCTCCACACTGTGTGATTGTGCCACTCTTGTGGCTAATACTGTGTTGCCGCCTCCAGAATCTCAATTGTGCCACACTGGCCGTGACCTCATGCTGCGCTGTGTCCTGCCGCCGTCACCTCCACACTCTATCACTAATGTTGCCCACTGAGCTCCTTCAGCTTGTTCTTTTTCCACTTTTCGCTAGCATGACTTCTATCATGGCTACATTCCCGCTGGAGTCTTTTTTGAGGTCAGTTTTGCCCCTTAGTGCCCAGGGTAGATTTTATAGTGAAGCGATTCTAAGAGCGGCGGCAGTCATCGTGCGTGTCACTACAAAACACAACATTGTATAAGACCAAACCAAGCTCCCTCTGCATATTTGCAAGCATGGCACAACGTTCTACAGCACCCTGCAGGCTCTGGGCAGCCTGGAACTAAGCTTGTTTTTTAACGTGATTCGTGCCGAAGTAATCACGGACGGAAACGGAATTTTGTCCGAAAAACGGCGAAGTGACCGTACTACCCGAAATTTTTTGAGAAATTCGGCGCCATCTCCATAAATTGCTATGAACATAGCCCAAGTACTTTCTTTACACAGAAATGAAATATGTCGGGCAAGTACTTACTTTGACACCCACTGTTCGCTTAAAGTTATACGCAAGGTAAATAACAGCTAAATAAATGCCACATCTCATCTTAAAGGACAGGTAATAGTTGTTGGGCCTGTTTGGGCTCATTACTGTGTGTTTTTAAACTCTCTTCCTCTGCCAGCAGAACAAAGCTTTTAAAAGACGTCAGGTATAGTTGATGGTAATTTTTACAGAGAGGAAAAGAAATAAGTCTGTCTTTTATTTTTCTCATTCCTATGAAATCTGTTCCTGCTTCAGCCCCAAAAAATGCAAAAAAAAAACAAAAGAAAACTACAATGGTGTTTTCCAAAAACAACTGTGTGCAAATCAACCTTTTCTTTGGAAAAATCCACGATCCAGCGCTCACCTAAAAAACAGTGTTATTACACAAAATCCAATTACAGGAACAAAGTAGTATAAAAACTGTCACACGAACTAACGCATTTCGAGGCTTGAAACGCGTTAAATTGTGTGACAGTAATAAGAAGCCTTTTAAGGGTGAGCCTGCATCTCTATTTTTCTGTGTGCAAATCAACCTTAATGCTGGAATCAGTTATGCAGTATTTGTGGACAGTAGTAGAAGCAAAAGGGAAAAAATATATGAATTTTTATATCGCCCATATATTTCATGCCGCAGATTTCCATTGCTCACATTAGTCTCTGTCCCCAGTGGGGCTTGCAATCTAAGTTCCTTGTTTCAGGCACACAGATGCATACTATATTTATAGAGCAGTTTATGATAGTTTGTGCTACAAGAGTACCGAAACACTCATAAATCACAATGTCAAACTTGTGAGCATAGTCACCGTCTTCTTTTTTAGACTGGCATACTAGACAACATTCTTCGTAAGTGTAGGCCAAAGTCTCTATTCTCATAACAAACAGAGTTTGTGCATAATTGTTGCTATTGGATACAAATTGTCCCTACATCAATTTGCCCAATATTCTGGAAAAAATAAGTTTGTTTCACATTACATCTTATTGATAATTTACTATAAAATACTATATAAAAATGTGTATATTACTTAAATTTAAAAAATATTTATATTAACCATAATATTTTCCTGCTCAATGTAATCACGTGTTTTAAGACTAAATCTTATATCACTTGTTGTTCCACAAAAAATTACTATCTACCCTACTGTAGCATAGAACAATGACTACTACACTATACTGTACGTCTGTGTTCAGTGTCAGCATCTGTGCTAGATGGATGTTTTATAGACAAAACTGGTCTAGCATTGCTGGTCACAATGCAAACAGTAATTAATTATGCAATTATTTTAATTTATGTTCATATTTTCCTAGTGAACAGATGGCAGATCGAGAAAGTATGAGTACGCATGTGCCATCTAGTGCAAAGACCATTAGTAATGACAGTTTCCTTACAAACGACATTTCATGTACATTCTTAAGGAGACCATGATTATCTTAATGCGAAACTCAGTTTTTCAGGCCAGAATCGCACATGCAGTTTTTGTGGCAGATTTTGATGCAAAGTTTTTGAGCCAAACCTAGAAATGGATACAAAATAGATTAGATTTTTCAGTCTTTCATATAAACCACCCTAATAGTAAATATTATTTTATGCATGCTGCAGTAGGGTATGTTCCCTTTTTCAAATGGAAAAATCTGAGGCAAAGTCCGTGTGAAAACTGCACCTAAAATCTATGGATTTTAGATATGGATTTTAAATTATAGACATAGATGCGATGCATATTAGGATGCTTTTTTTGATGCAGGTTTTGGGTGTGGATTTTTATGTAGTCTTTTGTGCAGCAAAGCAGGTTTCAGTAAAGCCCAATCCAATCCAGCATCCCTGCGAACCCTGCTGATGGCTTCATGTTCAGCCACACTGCAGCTAATCACTGGTTTTACTGGTCAAGCGTCGTTCATTCAGGCAAACAATGCTGATGCCAGTGCTTGGCTGCAGTGTCACATGACCGATGAATGTGACATTATCAACGGGGAGCATTGGGTGCAGTGATGGCAATGGGTCAAAGTGGGCTTACCTGGAGGAGTTAAAGGGACACTTCCATCAGAAAGGATTATTTTTTTTTTAACCAATATTCCTGAAAAACTATTTTTCTAGAATATTGGCAGTATTTTTCATTTTGGCAGTTCTATGCATTTAAAGGGGTTGTCTCGCTACAAAGAATAGCTTTCAAATTGTAGGGAAAAACAAAAAAAAGGGACATTTTCCAAATATATTGCATTGTTCCTCTGTTTTCCCCCTAAAGAGATACAAGTGAATTTATTACCTCAGTGGCTATTTCCTTTTCCCTCAGTAACTGACCTGTAAACAAATCTCCCTGGGCTGTTTGTTCAATGAATAACAAGAGAGTGAGTCATCACACAGGTCAGCGTGTCAGTCATGTCCTGTTGCTGCCAGACAGTAAAAACTTGATTTTTCACAAGTAAACAGCTCTGTAAATAGGGCTTTTGTTTTGGGGTTCGGATAAGAAGTCCTTCAAGTAGTTTGCGAAGCTAATCTAATCTAATTAGCATCTGAAAGCACAACTTAGCTGTACAAGCATGGAGCTTATGCAAATTAGTCTGTAAAGTCAAAAGTTTACATACATTTCATTAGTATTTGGTAGCATTGCCCTTATATTGCATGACTTGGGTCAAACATTTTGGATATGCTTTCTTTTCACAATAGTTGGTAGGAATTTTGGCCCTTTCCTCCTGACAGAACTGATGCAACTGAGCCATGTTTTTAGGTCGCCTTTTCAGCTTTGCCCATAAATTTTCAATAGGATTGAGATCAGGGCTTTGTAATGGCCAGTCCAAAGCATTGACTTGGTTATCCTTAAAGGGGTTGTCTCGCTACAAAGAATAGCTTTCAAATTGTAGGGAACACAAAATAAAGACATTTGCCAAATATATTGTTTTGTTCCTCTGTTTTCCCTAAGGAGATACAAGTGAATTTTATGACCTCCCTGGCTATTTCAGTTCCCTCATTTACAGACCTGTAAACAATTCTCCCCTGCTGTTTGGGTTCAATGAGATAAGTGAGTGATGTCATCACACAGGTCACAGCAGTGTCCTGTGTGCTCAGCAGTAAAAAACTTGATTTATGTAAAATAAACAGAACTGTAATTAGGGCTTTTGTTTTGGGGATCAGATAAAAAAGTCCTGTTAGTGTTTTGAGAAGCTAATTGGATCTAATTAGCATCTGAAAGCACAGCACAGAGCTGTACAAGCATGGACTTTTGCAAATGGTCAGTCTGATCCAGGAAGTGGCAGAGTATTTCATTCATGCATTCCCTGAAACTCTGAAGGAAGACAACTCCTTTAAGCCACTTTGTAACCAGTTTGGCAGTATGCTTCCCGCCATTTTCCATTTGGAAGACCTACAACATCGTACTGCCCCCCTCCCTACTCACGTGTTTGGACGGTGTTCTTCCCTTTTTCCTCTAAATGTAACAATGGTCATTATGGCCAAACAGTTCAATTTTAGTTTTGTCAGAGCACAAGACATGTCTCCAAAAATGTAGATCTATGTTCCTATGTGCATTTGCAAACACTAATCTGGCTTTTATATGCTTCTTTTGGAGCAATGTTTTTTTCCTGGCAGAGTGGCCTTTCAGCCCATGTTGATACAGTTCTCGTATCACTATGGATAATAACACAATCTTACCAGCTTCCGCCAGCATCTTCACAAGGTATTTTGCTTTTGTTCTTGGGTTGATATGCACATGTCAAGCCAAAGCACATTAATCTCCAAGACACAGAACCCATCTCCTTCCTGAGCGGTATGATGGCTGGACATTACCATCTTGTTTGTACTTGCGTATAGTTGTTTGTATAGATGAACGAGGCACCATCAGGTATCTGGAAATTGCACCCAAGGATGATCCAGATTTGTGCAAGTCCACAATTCTCTTCCTGATATCTTGGCTGATTTCTTTAGACTTTCACATGATGTTACACACAGAAGCAGTGTGTTTCTGTTGTGCAATAAAATACATCCACAGGTGTGTCTCTAATTAGCTCAGATGCTCCTAATAAACATATCAGAAGAAGCTTTCAAAGACATGACATCATCATATGTGCTGTCCTAAATTGATTAAAGGCTTAGTATTCCTAGTGTTTGTAAACTCTTGACTTTGCTGAAAGTAATACAAATGCCTTAAAATATTCTTTCTCTTATGATTCTGGAATTTGGCAAATATAACTTATTGTGGTAATCCTAATTCACCTAAGACGGGTAAGGTTTATTCTGATTTCATGTCAGATAGTGAGAAAAACTGTCGCAAATTCCTTGTCTGTATGTGAAAAAAATTTTGATGTCCCTTTAAGGTTTTTTTTCCTTTCTATTCTTAAGCTCCTTCCCACTCAATCATTACAGTCCATTTTTAACTAATGAAAAACCCTTTAATATTGAGAGGAGGAAGGGGAAGATCAGAGTGCAAATACAACCAAAAGCAGTCTACCAGCATATTGTCAGATCTACCTCAGAAGCAGCAGAACAACCAGTTATGTGAAGGAGTTACTCAACAAAAGCAAAATGACAGTACATTTTTACTCAAAAGGCATTGTCAAATTGTTACAAGTTAATAGGAAGGTTCTAGTCTCCCATAAAATTCAATAAAATTCCATACTCCTCCAGTCCTTAGTTCTAGCGCTGTGTCTCTTTGGTCTCCTGTTTTTACTTTCTTCTTCTTCTGAACAGGCGTGCCAGGCATGCCACTCATTAACATCCCCATTTGGAATTGGCAGTGATGTCAGTAGAGGCATATGACTGCTACAGCCAGAAGGAGCACATAGTAAGCAGAAAACTAAAGAGACACAGCACTGGAATGAAAGAAGCTGAGTGTAGGATGTTTTTTTTTATTTTATGGGGTACCAGGACTTTCCTACTAACTTTTTATATGATCCCCTTTAAGACTATTTAGAATGTTGTTTACTTCACACTTGGGAAAGGAAAGTAGACACATGGTATACGTGAGAGCCTCATTGTTTTTTGCAGAGTATATTTTGTTTCTATGGTGGGTATACTTAGGTATGCATTTTAGTTGCAAAGTAGAATTTTTGTGCAATTTTGTTTTAATCACTACATGAAGATAATTATAAATATGAATTAAGTTGTATTTCTGTAAACTGCACAATTTGTGCTTTCTCAAACTGTAGACTTTGGCAGCATAGAAGCTGTTTCGGTTGTTCACAATATATTTTATCACATTTATAAATGACAGCAAAATATTGCATGGCTTTTGCAGTGCTTATAGTTACAATGTTCTGAGAGCAAAAACTTAGGTCTAAGACTTTCTTTGTTGCCTATAGAAACCGATCATAGCTCCCCTTTCATTTCATATATTGCTCTAAAGAAATGAAAGGGGCGCTCTGATTGTTTGCTATGGGCAACAAAGAAAGGCTTCGACCTAGACTGTTTTCATACATGTCCCCCTTATGGAGATGCTTGTGGTATAAATCAGCTTTGCATTCACTGAAAAACCTCTGTTTGTATGCAAGTCTTGAAAAAGTTTATGTAAAACTCCTGTTTTTCACAAAGTTACATGAACCTGTACACATCTGTCGACAACATGTGGAGACAGTGGAAATCATTAGGTTGCCTGTGTACTTACTCTAAAAGTATATAATCCCTGCTTTTATAAATTGCTTCTCTTAAAAAAATTAAAGTAAAAAATTCCATCTTAAATGACTATTTTGAGGAGTTTTGGCTTAATGTTACCTATATTTTATATTTCAGTGGTACTTTACCTTAAGGAATTGCAGTTGTAGATAATATTGCGTGAAGGAAGGCTTTCTATGAACCATTTAATGATGCTAAGACACGTGCAATCAGAGCACAGCTTTTGTTTAATGAGACAATACTGGATAAAGGTCTATCCTGAGGACAGGTCATTAATATTATCCAATCCCCAACATCTGACGTACATGTAAGTTAGAATGTTGGGACAGGAGTATGGAGTGGACTTGGAATCCCCATTAGCACTTAGCAATACCAGCCATTAACCTGCACAAATGCTATATTCAGAAAAACTGCAGAATCTATTTTGTTGTATAGAAAGATGTACTCCAGTCCATCAACCAATGACCCGCCCAATGCAAGAGTTGATTTTTTAAAATGTCCAGCTTAAAGGAGTTTTCTACTACTTTAACCTCTAATAGACCTTTGACGTAAAGGTACATCATAATGCTTACTCAATAAGTCCGCTACATAGTTGGAGGGTTCCAGCTTATATTTACAGCTGCCACCCACCACTAATAGCAGGGAATGGAAATTGCTCCAAGCCCTGCTGTTTAACCACAGCAGTGCTTGGAAGCGTTCATCACTCATTGCCATTCTCTGCGACAAGACTATGGGTTCTGAACGGTTACCATGGCAGCTGGAAGACTAAATAAAGCTTCCATAGCTTTAAATGTAACAATTTCTGTTACTTCTTGACTCATACAGGAAGTAATAGAATTGCCATCTTGGTATATCCTTCTGCATTAGTTATAAAATGCAGAAGGGTTTACAAGTGATCGTACCCGCTGGGTCAAGTACCCTAGGGGAAGTGAATGTTCAAGTAACAAAAAAGTTTGAAAAGTATAAAAAATTTGTTACGCACTCTTCCAATTCCTGTCTCCAACTCCACCTTCTGGGTCCTCCAATTTTAATTAAATAAGTTCATTTAGCAGCATAAAAGACCTAGACTTTCTAAATCCTTAATGATGAAATCTACTATCTGCAAATGTACCATTTTTCTGCAATGCTTGACCAACCCTCCCACTGGTGGAATCATACACAGAAGAAAACTTGGGCTTCAATGTAGGCTCAGATGTTAGGCCTACAAGCCCTGGCTTCTTTCTCCACTAGCCATTCCGACAAACTGGAAATTATCCCTCATTCTAGAGATAGCTGACATGAAGGACATAGTGAGCACCAATTATAGTTTTTGAAAAATGACTGGCTTTCTGTAAGGACAATCTCACACATATCTTCTTTCCTGGACTCCTTGGTACAACATTATGCCCAATCTGAACTAAACTAAAAAATATAGCATATATAAGTCATGCATACCATATAGGGGAACCCGGGGAAGGGTGCTCTGGTGCAAAAGGTCAAAAGACCAATATACTAGTAGATATAAGTATACACCGGCACAAGCGGTATATTTATTTACAAAACAGTATTATGCCAAGTTACTCCAGAAAAGTGGCTGTATCAAGGATAAGAAATCTGATTACTGCACAGAATTCAGAACAAATAGATCATTTGAAAGATTATATGCATATGTCCATGTGATGTTTTGGCCAGAAGACCTTTATCAAATAACATCTAAAATAAAGCATAATAAATGTAAGTGCAAAATGTATAGGCAGTGAAAAAACAGGAGGGAGAAGGGGGGAGTAAAGGGGGAGGAACAAGATGGAGGGGATAGGGAGAGAAGGGGGGGGAAACAGGGAAAGTAGGGAGTAGGAGAGTAAAAATAGGAAGAAAAGGTAAAGGGAAGAATGGGGGGTATATGGAAGAGGCAAGGAATTAAAGAATAGGTGGAATGAGGTAGAAGATGTAACTGTGGTAGATGGGGGATGGTGAAGTTCCTGGCAGCGAATGGTTGATTCATGTCTGGAAATCCGATTTTTGATCCGATTCAGTAAGAATCTCCATGATCACCTGGCTAAGGCCGACTTTGGACCTATCAAACAGACTACAAGACAGACATTCCTTAACACACAATGGAAAGGACCTTTCCCTGTCTTCCCTGCGCTCAGTGTTCCTTAGTAACCAAGGGGGAATTTTTCACCCACCCTCTCACGGGTAAAAAATACCCCATGCGTGACTTCTTTATGTGTCAGTCCAATTTTGTCGTATATCTCCCCAAATGCCCGTGTGACTTGGGATATGTTAGTCAAACTTTTCAACCCATCAAAAATCCAAGCATAAATCAACCATTCGCTGCCAGGAACATCTCTTACCCATTCCAGCCCACTTCAACAAATGCAACCACTCCCCAGCACAGCTTCGCTTTCAGATTATCAAGCATGTTCCACTTCCAAGAAGAGGTGGTAATTGCCTCACTCAACTATTACGCAGGGAACGCTATTGGATCCACACACTCCCAACCTTGGAACCATTGGGACTTAATTGCGAATATGACACTACCTACTAAAAACGTATTGTAATATTGATCCTAAATCACCATATTTCCTTTCTATCTCATGGTACTTCTAAATCTATACCATAATCCCAGCTTATTATCTTGTATTTTTCCCTTAGGGCATGTACTGTCATGTTATGATGTTTTTATTATTTTTCCATCTCATTATGTTTACAGTTACTATGGTTATACTTCATCTTCAGACTTTACTATTATACTAATGCGCTGTTTTTCTTTAATTTCTGCTACTTTTTAACTGGACTTTGCTATCCAGTTTTAGTATATTCCAATCCAAACACTTTCTTCCCACCTTATTCCTACATACTTTCCTTTCTCCTTTTCTCCCATTCTCCCTCCTTTATTTTCCTCTTACACTGTCTTAGGGGCCGTTTTTACACGGCACAGGACAAATACCGGTCAGTTTATCTGACCGGTATCTGTCCTGTTTTCGTGCCGTGCACACGGCCGCTGGGGGACGACTTTTCTCCGCGGTTTGCGGAGAAAAGCCCTCCCCCTTCACATAGACATGTTCATATTCTGTCCGAAAACCGGATGGGAGAATGAACATGTTCGGTCTGAAAAACCGCCGGGGGGAAAATTCGTACAGTGGGAACTGCTGCACAGATTTTCAATTAAGGTCCATGTAAAAGTTTTGCAGCCGGTTATCAAAACCGAGAACCTGCTGATAAAAATCGTGCTGTGGGGACAAGCCCTTATTCCCCCCTCTGTTCCTCATGTTTACAGTTCTCCTCTTTTGTTTTTCTCAAAGCTATCTCCTTTCCTTCTTTTTCATACATATACTATCCTCTGTTTATTTCCTCCTTTGTTCTTCTTTTTTTTACAGTTCCCCTCCACTTTCTCAGACGTACACTATTCTCCTCTTGTATTGTTTCTTTTACCCCTTTGTTGCAGTCCCCCTCTTATTTTACACAGCTATTTCCTCTCCTTCCTTTTCGGACATACACTCTCATACACCTTTTTGCCTATATTTTGTTTCCCTATTTTCTCCACCTAGTTTTATGTATACCTTTCTATTATCACATTATTCTGTTTATTCTTCTTTCTATCTCTCCTCCTCTTTTCTCTCCTGCACCCTTTGCTCTTTGTCTCTCCCACCATCTTCATACTCATTACTTCCACTCTTTTCTTGATGTATCCTTATTCCTTCTCGTCATTAACACAGTAGTTTCCCCATTCCGTCAGTCTCTTTTCTTCTGCGCATGCGCGAGCCTTCCACGCATGCCCAGTCCCGTTCCTCTTGCCCATACCCTTTCTAGCAACTCCCTTTCTACCGCACATGCGCGCAGCCCCGTTTCCCATGCAAACGCCTTGATAAAGCGTCCCCGTGTTCTTTCACATTGCACTACTCCCCACCATAGCTGGACTTGTTCCAGAGATTGCCTTTTGCCCTCCTGGTATGTCTTTTACCACCTTCCTCCATTTTGCATTGCCCGGCATTACCTGCTACTTCCTCCTTCCTCCTCTCTTCTCCCCCCTGCCTGGCCGTGTCTTGGGGATTCCCCCCTGCTTCCTGGTAACATTTACCCCTCTCCACACTTTTTCTATCATGCCTCTGTGGCCTCTTTGTCCACTTAACTCCTAGACCATCTGTTTTCCTTTAGCATATATTATCTTCCACCATTATCTGCTACCTTATTCCTACCATCCCCCCTCTACCACAGGTACATCTTCTACCTTATTCCACCTATCCTTTGATTCCTTCCCCTCTTCTCTCCCTATCCCATCCTTCTCGTCCTCCCACTTCTCCCCCCTTCCTCCTTCCTGTTTTTTCACTGCCTATACATTGTGCACTCACATTTATTATGCTTTATTTTATATGTTGTTTGATAAAGGCCTGTCGGCCGAAACGTCACGTGGACATCTACATCTAATCTTTCAAATGATCTATTTGTTCTGAATTCTATACAGTAATCAGATTTCTTATCTTTGTTACATCCAATTTGATGGAGTAATTTGGCATAATACTGTTTTGTAAATAAATATACTGCTTCTTCAAAAAAAAATTTTGGTGTGCTGGTGTATATTTATATCTACTAAACTAAAAAATATGGTAGAACACCTTCCCCTTCCTTCCCCAGCTTTCCTTCTCCCCACTTTACAGTTTGGACTTTACTGTTACTATGTACTGTTATTTATAAACTGTTTAATACTCTATACCAAAAGTTATTGAATTATAGCCTCACAAGCTTATACATTTATTTTACTATATTTACACCTGTATTCTCAAACACAGACCTAAGTGGTTTACACTTACCTTCATTGTCTGACTTTTTATAGCCCATTGAGTAATGACCATTATCTTGCTTATTGTATATTTCAGACTATAAGATGTACCAAACCATAAGACTAACCTAGGATTTAGATGAGGAAAATAAGAAAAAAAAAATTAAGCAAAAATTATGGGTTGAAGTTTATTTTTTATTAGCACCATTTCGGGATACATGCAACTTTTTTTTATCACTTTTTATTCCAATATTATGAGGACATGAAATGACCAAAAAAACACAATTTTGGTATTTAGAATTTTTTTTCTTCTACAGTGTTCAGCATATGGAATAAATTAATAAATGGTGATACCAATTACAGGCATTCCCCGGATTACATATGGGTTAGGGACTATAGGTTCGTTCTTAAGTTGAATTTGTATGTAAGTCGGAACCAATATATTTAGCACATGTATGGTGTATGGTGTATATGTATGGTGTGTATGGTGTGTAATTATAGGCAGGAATATGTCCCCATAGCAGGTATATGTCCTCCATAGCAGCTATAGGCAGATATATGTCCCCTCATAGGCAGGTATAGGTCCCTCATAGCAGGTATAGGCAGGTATAGGTCCCCATAGGCAGGTATATGTCCCCCATAGCAGGTATAAGCAGGTATATGTCCCCCATAGCAGGTAATAGGCAGGTATGTCCCCCATAAGCGGGTATATGTCCCCCATAGGCAGGTATATGTCCCTCATAGGTAGGTATAGGCAGGTATGTCCCCCATAGCAGGTATAGGCAGGTATGTCCCCCATAGATAGGTGTAGGGAGGGATGTACCCCATAGATAGGTATAAGGCATGGTATGTCCCCCATAGGTAGCTATAGCAGGTATGTTCCACATAGATAGGTATTATAGGCAGGTGCTTATTAAAAAAAAAACAAATACAAAAAAACTCACCTCGCTCCCCCCTCCCCGCTTCTCTCTCCTCATTTTTGGGACAGGCCGGGGAGTCACAGGCGCGCAGGCAGCGGATTTCACGCGGGCTGCCGTGTGGGAACCCGGAAAGGTCGCATGCCCTGTTGCAGCCTTCCGAGTTCTTTCAAGCGGGAGCGCTTGCTCTCTGCCCCCAATAGGGGCTTCGGCTCAAGCCCAGGGAGGAGTCGCATACAGCCGAAGCGATCCCCCCCGGGGTCCCCGGGCACCGACGGGGACCGGAGAGTCAGCTGTATGTGCTCTCAGGAGTCGCATGCAGCTGTGAAGATCGCTGACAGCGCCTGGAAAAAAATTCCAAGTGGGGGCAAAATTTTAAAAAAAAACCCCTATGTTTTTGCGGGGATTTTGCTTAAAGGCATTCAATCTTCAGTAAATATAATGTGTTATCTGTATTCTACAGGTTGATACGCATCTGCCAATACCAAACATTGGTTATGTTTTGGTACCGTAAAAAATTCCAAACATTTTCTACTTTTGAAATTTTGCGCCATGGCGCCATTTTGTGCGACCAATAACTTTTTTGTAATAAAACCTACGGACGTCATTGAGGGTGCATTTTTTGTGAGCTGAAGTGTACTTTTTATTGCTAGCAGTTTTGAATGCATGCGACTTTTTTGATCACTTTTGTTCCAATTTCTAAGTGACGTAAAATTACCAAAAACCGCAATTTTGGCGTTTGGATTTTTTTTTCTTGTACGGTGTTCAGCGTACGGGATAAATGTTATATTTTTATAGATCAGACTTTTTGGGACGCAGCGATACTAAATATGTGTAACTTTTTTATTATTTTATTGTTTGTGTTTGTAAAATGGGGAAAGGGGGGGTGATTTGAACTTTTAATACTTTTTTCTTTGTACTTTAAAACTTTATTTCTTTTTTTTTTTACTATAACATTGAGTTCCCCTATGGTGCTTGACCACTATGGGGCACGATTGTTTATGCAGTCTAATTCATTGCATAGACAATGCATTAGACTGTACCAAGATGTACCAAGATGCGGCTGGAAGTGGGGCAGATGAGGGCATGGCAGCGGTGGAAGCCTTCACCAGACTCCCCGCTGCCATGTCCAGGCATCGATCGCCGCAGCTATGCTGCGGGGATGCCGATTGCCGGGAAGAACGGTACGCGGCACCGCTCTTCATTCATTTAGATGCTGCGGTACATGACCACTAGGGGGCATGATCCCTTGTCCTGTGTACAGTAATACTATTGTACTGCTGTATATAGGATTTTCCTTCATTACCTGTAGCTGTAATAGATATAAATACATGGCAGCTACGAAAGGCTGCATACCATGTATATAAGGTAGATACTGTGTAATGACTTGTATTGGGTAGATCACGTGTAAGGATGTGTATGGGGCAGATCACAAATAAGGATGTGTGGGTGGCAGATCACATGTAAGGATGTGTATAGGTCAGATCACATGCAAGGATGTGAGTGGGGCAGATTACAAGACACATAAAACAGCTGCAGGACTAGCACTGAGCCTAAAATACAGAACTGGAGCTCGCACACACCTCTACCCAACACACAGCACTTCTCTCCCGCCAGTGAGATTCTAAAAATACGGTAGATTTGTTACTATAAACCTATCCATTTCAATAATTATGTCAATGCCTTCTTACTATGGCCATTTAGACTCTATCCAGTTTTGTCTATCAGTATCATTATCTTTTTACCTTATCTCATGTATTGGTCACTCCTGTTTATATTGTACTTTCTAACTTAATAGTAAAAACAAATGGTTTAAAAAGAAAAGAATTAAATTTATTAAAATATTAAGTCAAATCACCCTCCGTTTGCCATTTTACAAATAAAATAATAATAAAAGAAAGTTACACATGATTGGTATCGTCACTAGAGTTGATCAAACCGTTCAAGAAAAATTAAGTTCCAGTTGAACATCTCGTTTTTTCTCGGATGCGAACCGAGCATTTTACTGTTCGTTCAAGTAAACGTTCGAGTTCTAGAAACATTCAACACGCCATTTTAGTAGCTTCTTCCACACTTTTGGCGGCCATCCAATCAGTGCAGAGCACAGTGAAGTGTCAAAAACGTCATTGCTTAGGTGTAGGGCTCTCATTGGCTGCTAAAATCACATGACCATGTTATACATATTTCAATGTATTGCATTCTGAATGCCATTTTCAGATCACTCTCTGTACTGTACACTGCGCTCTGTCTGCTTTCTTGCATGCAGTCACAAGATTTGCTTATTAGCAACAGGAAAAGCTGTTATTTAGAGGAGCTAGATAGTTTTGAAAAGGGGGTTGGGAGCAAGCTTAGGGAATCATAGACAGCAATAGTTAGGGAGTTTGGTATTGCTGTCTGCATATTTCCCACACCCAAAAGCTGTTATTTTGTGACATTTGTGGTTGTTTGGTAGTTTGGGGAAAATTGTTTTGAGTGCAGAAAAGTGCATTTTTTCAGTTTTGGGGGTTCAATAATTGTATAATGCACCGTTTCCAAATCTCCTATATAAAGCAATATATTTGAAATAGTGGTTGGTTGGTGAAAATTATTCTAAGTGGAAAAAAAAATCATTTTTGCAGTTTTGGGCGTTCAGTAATTGTATAACACACCGTTATACCATTGAACATGGTGAGAAATAGAGATGGTAAGTGAGCAAGGAGGGGTGTAGGAAGTGGAGATAGAGGTACGAGACAAGGCACTCCTTCCATTTGCCCCCTTACAACACACAAGTGAGCAAAATCATCAGGCCTGTCACCGTTTTGGCTGGTTCCCCTGGGGCGTTCATTACTGCCCAAACCGGGTTGCCACTTTGGGTTCTTCAGTGGGGTCAGATTTTGGGCACCCGCGGTTTTACCTCCTCTTTCCCTCTCATCAGGGCCCAAAAATTGTCATCATCAATCCAAAATGAAGCAAACCCCCGGGCCGAATGCCACAAACCAATAAACGATCACTCCAAATAACCCCTATTCTGAAAGCTCTTTGATCAAAAAATTCTTTTGGGATCAGAAGGCTTTTTCAAAAGATCAAAAGGACAAAGAGATAAATTTTTTTCCAGCTCTGACGCCCAGTAGCTTTATTTCCCTCAGAGGAGGAGAAGCTGGTCTGTTTTTGGGAGAAGTTTTCAAGTGGCATCAATTTCCCCGCGTGCCAGGGCTTTTAAACCCGCAGGGCAATTTCATCCAAGGGGGGCAGCCCTTTTGTTTAAAGTGGGGACTAAGCCCCTAAAAGGTTTTAAACCCCCTGCTCGGACCGCGCCCCGGGAGAGGTGCTGCTTTGGAGCTCAAAGGGGTGACAGCTCTGCAGGGCCCTCCCCACAATGGGGTTGCGGTCCCGGCCAATCAAGGGGCCCCGGGCACCGCACCAATCAGCTGCTGGGGGGGTGTCCAGGAAAACTATTTTAAAAATTTGGGTCAGTCCTCCCCAGGGGTTTTCCTGTGATAGGTTCCCCCCTTTTTTTCCTTTTGGGGTTTTGATATTTTCTTTTCCCCTGTTTTTGACCTCGGCTTGCCCTTTAAATTCGTTTGGGCCCCTGGTTTTTGTACCCTTTGTCCCACTCGTGTATGACCCTCGGGTGGTTTCCCCGTTTTTTTTCTTCGGATTTTTGTTTTTTGGCTTTGGCGTTATTGACCGTTACCCCACTCGGACCGTTTTTGACATTGCCCTTTTCCCCCACGGCCCCCGCACTTTGCAGCGTAGGGGCCGTCGTCCAGTTTGGGGGCTGCCCTCTAGGGCAGCACACGAAGTAGGCAGGGACCCGTGTGCGGGGGCAGTCATGGGCCCCCCCTGCAACCCCCTCTGGGCGTACACCACAGCTTTGAAAATGTAGACTTCAAGCAAGAGGAAGTAACTTGTGATGATGATGACACTGCAGATCGAATATGGTCTCTTGAAAAGCAGCTGGCAAGTGCATCATCAGTGGTGGATGATGGGAAAGTGTCAGTGAGGGTCCGGGCTCAGAGGGTGGTCCACAAAATCCCCTGACAAATTTCTCTGGCCCCGGCATGGGGCCCTTTGGGGGCCCGCGGGGGAAAACCAGTACAAAGGGTTTTTTAAAAGTCGAAGAAGGTTTCCCGGGCCTGTGAAATCTGGGCCTTTTCGATCAAGCCTCAGATTTCCCGACTGACATCTATGCCAGATTTGCCCTCAACCCCACCAGTAAAAGGAAAAAAGAAAAGAGTTTTAAACAAACCCCGGGGCATGAACA